>MQTX01000264.1:236458-272994 GCA_009735665.1 Angiostrongylus cantonensis | reverse complement strand
ATATATAATTTATAAAAGTATGGCTATTTGGCTATTAACGATTTACACATATATATATGTGCGTGTATATAGATCTGTTTTAATTAGTCACGAAAAGTATTTATCAGAGCACGGGACTTATTATTTACAATAGACTGGGTCTTGTTCAAGCATTTCGTAAGATCGGTGTGGGAAGTATATGAGTTGGGTTAAAAGTGGTTGATTCACCATCCTGTTACGTCCAGATGGTCCAAAGGGTTTCGATTACTTCTCGATCAAAGAAGAACTAGAATCGCGAGGTTAACAGGCCTTCGACAATGACGCACTGCGCAGCCGAATGTTTTTACATTAGTTATGATGGCGGCTAGTTTCATTTACTCGACAATGATTTGCCAACTAAGTAAAGTTTATCAAAGAATTTTGTAATATTGAGCAACACACGTTCTCTGTGACAGCACCTATGCGATATGTGTCACTGTTTGTAATTCCTTTGCTCTGCTTAGATTCTTTATGTTAATCCCATACATAAAAATCAGTGGTGAGCGTTTGGAGAGTTGTTGGAATCGCTGCGCCAAAACTTGGCGCACAGAGTAAGATTGTACTATTTTATTAGTAGCTCTTTTGGTTTCTTATTATGAGCTGTTTTAAACAGTTACTAAAATAAGAAGAACATCCACCTTGTAGTCACTTTTTACTATTTTTTTCGTGGAAGATTATAATGTAAATTCTAACCAAAATGATGCTCAGATATTTGCAAAACTTCGGACTGCGGATGCATGCGGTGGAGATCGAACACGCTATTACCCTTTTCGAGGGCTCGCGCGTTCTCCACCACACCATGCGAGTCCTTCGTATGCCCTTTCTCGAGAAAGAGGCGAGAAGAGAGCTTTTTTTTCGAAAAAGGCGTAATTCACATCATATCTTGGCATGAAAAAGTATAGGCAGTAGGTAAAAAGTGGTTACATTGTCATTTATACTACAGTTTCAGCTTAACTGGGTTAAATTCCAATTTGTGCTTCTTAGATCAATCCCGTTGACGGGTGTTTGCTGGTTGCACTTATAAAACACATCCGAGAGAAAGGCGAAACGAAGGATCCGCTTGGTGTGGTGGGGAACGCTTGAGCCCTCGATGAGGGTAATAGAGTGTTCGACCGACCCCACCGCATGCATCGGTGGTCCACAGATTTGCAAATATCTCAGCATCATTACGGTAATAATGTCTACTTTGTTCAATTTCGAAAAAACTGCTTGATGGAAGGCGACGATAACATCTCGAATGCAAAGAAGTTTGTCACCTACATGAGAACTCTCGCGAAAATGCGATGGCAATTCTACGCATGTTGGTCGCGCTTCGGTGAGAAGTCAGAAACGTCGAGTAAATTTTAGGCGCTGGTACATGAAACGCCTAGGGGCGTTGAGGAGAATTCCTGGATGGGTATGGTGGTCCTATTGTCGCTTTCTTAAAACAATAAATGTATTAAGTGTTGAGGAGCAGGTTTCCAATGCCACAGAACTTTCCGATAAACGTGGTGGTTCTCTATTTTCTATTCACTGATTAAGAGGATAAAAGGATAAAGCTCTCGGCGTTGATCAATCCTTGATCAATGCGCCATATATTCAACTTCGTTAAGCATCGTTGGAGGTGGTTGAGTGCATATCTGGCCTTTACAATGATTCTCGATGGCCTACCGATGTATCGAGCCAGTGCTGCTATCTTCCCAAACAAGTCCGGTATCAGTTTGCCGACTCCGGTGTGATAGAAGGCTTGGTGGGCCATGCGCGCGGGAATCGATTCCACGCGAACGTTGCAGTGGCTCCTCCAACACTGCGCCACACGCGCCATTTACTAATTATTTACTCAGAATCACTTGGTTTCGGAACATAAGGAAGGGATATATGAGCTACTAAACGAATGGTTAACGTAGAACATGGGATCTACGAATGTCATGAACTTCTTCTCCGCAGTTGGTAAAAATGGTCCCATCTTTTTTAGCACAGTCATAACGTGTTCGCATTGACCTAGTTTGGTGTCCTCATGAGGGAAGGAGTGGTTATCTTTTCTCGTTATCTTTAAAATCCTTTTTCTAATTTGTCCAATGCTCAGCTCATAGTTTGCTTATCAAATTATTGATTAACGGTTAATGGATTTATAGATTGTTTTGCTGAACACTTACGAGAATCTACGTGGAGTGGAGGAAAATAAGATTGAACAAATGTTTAGTTGAGTATTTGGATGAGCTTTCTTCGAAAATCGTTGAGGCCTAGCATAATTCCCGTTTTGATATTTTAATGTTCAAAGCTTTCTTTTTCCTTGGAATCCACAGGCAGGTGCATTAGACCACACTTTCCGTTAAGTTTTGCAGAGTTACAATTTGATTTACCGTCAAGCTTATCCAGCTTAAGTCTGAACGTCAAGACTTTGATGGGGGTTAAGCAGATTATACCTCAATGCATCACATCGTTTAGGGCCTGATGTAGCACTAAGAGTCAAATCGACTTATGCATTTTGGAACTACAGCAATATTGTGAAGAGACTGATAATGAACGAACATAGCGGTCAAAAGTACAACGAAATTCTCTTTTTTCATACCGACTTTCATTTGGTCCTAGCGCAAATATTCACTACAATGTTGTATTGTTAAGCTAGGACAAGGTTGTTGCAAAACACCTATTTGGCCATCGTTTCGACAGCTTCCCATTCTTCAGAGCCGCGTTGATCCGAGTCGATTGTCTATAGCCGATCGTTGTCGCTATGTGGTAGCGGGTGGTGTAGGAAATGAATTACTACCATGAGAGCCGATCAACTGATCATTTTGGATAGCAACAGATCACCGACCGTCCTGCATGAAAGAGCACCGGAGAGGGAGGATCCTTCACTTGAACAATCCTTCACTTCACTGGATTCGACAAATCGCGACTACGAACACCTACTTCGCGACAATACCCGGCTATGGACAATTGAGTCGAATCAACGCGGCACTAGGGAAGGCGAAGGCGACGAAAACTTATCCGAGTAAATATTTTATAACAACACATTTTCTCGATTATTAAGCTAACATGAGCTCGATAAAAAAAGGTCAGGCGTTCCGACGTCGTCGTCTTTTTCAAAACCAGATTGATCCTACTCCATGATCCACAGCTGGTCGTCCACGTGATGTTGTTCGTTATTTTCTCGTGTCGAATCCAATGATGTGGAGCACCGGTTGTATGAAGAATCTCATTTTGCTATGTCTTCTTAGACAAGGCCGATGTTCATCCATTCCCGCTATCCAATATGATCCGCATTTTTAGCGATAATGCATACGGCATCAGTCGGTGATTTACTATCTAGGACATATCGTGACACTCTCTTAAA
Source organism: Angiostrongylus cantonensis (assembly GCA_009735665.1). NCBI lineage: Eukaryota > Metazoa > Nematoda > Chromadorea > Rhabditida > Metastrongylidae > Angiostrongylus > Angiostrongylus cantonensis. The sequence continues at coordinate 269,660 of MQTX01000264.1, read as the reverse complement.
ACTAACTGTTTGATAACAACCTCCTGTTTGTTCGGCAATGCTAAAAGTGGTAGAACACTTTTTTTTCATGAATTTCCTCTACATCCTTAATCAGTAAGGTAAGACGGTCACGCCGCCCTGTCTTGAGTGGTCAGTGTTTTTAAAGCGACAACAAGTGGCGATAAGAATCATTAGAATTAAGGATAATTACGCTGCAGCTCGAACTAGAAGTATTGACGTATTCGAAGAAAATTGTTTCTCTATAGCGCTTTCTTGTGTGTGAAATTTAAATGTTTCTGAATTCGAACAATATCGAGACTGATAAGAAAAAAGGGAAAAAAGGGAAGGAATAGTAACATCGATAGAAGAATGTATGGACAGAAAGGAAACAAGAAATTTCATATTTGAAACGACTTTATTTGCAGCCTAGAATAATATGGCACTAAAAACATTTCTCCATTGTGCCGTTGATCCGTATGCGCTTCCAGTCGACACCGTTCTTTTTTATCATCTGCATTTTCTGGAATTCTTTACATCCAACTTCTACTTGTGGCCGTTTTTTCCGCCGTGCTTAGCTGACTGATTGCCGTCGTCGCGCCTGCGGCGGTCTCAGAAAACGTCCGCAAATACGAACGTTTGCAAAATGGTTGCAAAATGTCAGAACTATTTGAATGATGCGGCTTTATGATACAAGAGGGCATTGCTTGAAGAATTTCTAAGCTCTCGCACATTCTCTACTGGCAAATAACATCTTTGTTCCATCGATTATCACTATTTGTTTATTTTTGTTCTGATAATTTGTTATTGATTTGATGAGATTTCATTTCTTCAGTTAGGCAACGTTTGCAAAGAATGACATTTTGGCAGTTATTGTTAGAAATCACGTGTTTCATTTCTCAGCCTATGCATTTGGCATTAGTGGTGTATTGGTTGCCCCGTCGATTTTTGTTATGATGAATGTGTTGCAAACCACTGTCCATCAAATGAAACACTAATGGTTCACCTGGAAATTTATGAATCCCGGATGTTTTTTAAGGTTTTTGTAGTGTACACAGGAAGCTATGAAATATGCTTAGGTTTGGAATGTGCCAGTTTCTCTTGAACATTTAGTATTTCTTGTGCTAAAAAAGAATTGATCTCAATGCATCCTTTCCCCAAATACGACCTGTTTAAAAAGCTCTCCGAATCAAAGGTTCTTTTTTTTCCAAGTTTCCTTCATGATTTTATAGTATGTATGAAATCTTTATTCATCATATCATGCTTAGGGACCGGTAATGGACTTTTTCTCATCAAGACAACTAGTCGTCTTAATGCGGCGAAAGACCCACTTTCTCCTCCGCTTCTTGAAATATCGAATTTTTCCTAATTTTATAAAACATAGCAAAATACAAGAAGTATGCGGTTTAACAGAGAGTTCTAAAGAATCCCACTCGTAACAACACGGCTCTGACACGGTAACAACGCGTCGATAAGAACACCGACGACACCAACAGCAGCGACAACAACAGCAACAACGAAAACCTGTACCAGCCTCGCATCAGCTCGACAAGATCGGTTTATAATATTATATAAATAAATATATCGTGCTTCGTTTTCGTTCCTGTTCAGTATGCAGCCAATTCGAGCAATTTCCATCAATGCTTCGAACGCTTTTGATACTTTTTTTCATCTAATGAATATATCTACATCCATCTTCTGACCACATTTTCACTATTTTCTTCTCCTCGTAAATGAGCTTTTTTCGTGGTTTTTTAGTTAAGGATTTCTGCACGGTTGAACAACCAATCCTGTTCATCCCACCTATCTGTCACATGCTATTGCCATCTTCTCGGCGGTTTTAATGAAGTAAATCAAAATAGGAAATGTTTATCTCAATAAAAAAGAGTACGGTATGTTAAGTTTTTGATTGACATCGCGCTTAATGTGTTTGATATACTCTTCTCTTAATTTTAAGCAGGTTTTCTTTTTATAAAAAAGTTATTTCTGTAGAAATATATGCTTTCGTGAGATTCTTTGGCATCTCCAGCCGTAGTATTTCTTGAGCATTCATCGTCTCCTTCATATTTTTAATACTAATGGACTATTTCTACCAACAGTTTACTACCTCATCGTAGCTGGGAGGTGTTCCTGGGAGTCGGTATGCCACGTACAGCAGGGTATTCATCCCTCTGACAGAGCCCCATGCTGACAAGGAGTCTGCGTTTCCATCAGGAAGCGCAGCTAAGAGTAAACCGATACTAGGATCGTCCGCCGTCCTGGTATCAAATCAGTCATGTTGGCAAATCACCATCTGATCCACAAGTGCTGCGAGCGCCTGTGTTGGTGTTGACCTGAACTTTGGCCAGACTGACCTCGAGATTCCAGTGAGTACTGCAATGGCTTAACCACCAAATCTCCTAAAAAGTGGAAATAATACCGAGGTCCATGCAACAACTAAGGACGGGTCATCCAAGTATCCGAGTAAGTGGACTATTAAATATCTGCATTTGATATTCATATACTTTTAAATGAATCGCTGGATGTCTAGCATTACTTTTTGTTATCGATACAGTTACTTTACTGTACTATTGCTGTCTTCAGACAGAGCTACGTATGGGTCTCGATTCTTCTTAATATATGCCAGGAATTAACGATCATAGAATACTTGTTTACTTGTCTTTTTTGTCAACTACTTTTACTATGTGGCTTCATTTTGGCTGAATTCAACGTTTTTTCATTAAGATTCCACTATTGTACCAGTATGGCTGACATACTTCTGGCAAAAGCGCAGAGTTTAGTTTATGCAAGATAGATTAAGCCTTTGTGTTCTGGCTTCTAGTCTCTTGTTTTTATCCGTGATCCGTTTCGTTCGTTTGTCGCAATCTACACCAACAATGTCGAGGGAATGTGAAGAAAAAAAGGGAGAAGCTCCGTCAGGAACATATCGAGGACGCGTTTGTTGTCAGAGTGCTCTCGGCCGCCCCTCACTCCATCTCATTTGAAGGAAATTGCTTCTCCATTTTTAATTATTCTTTTGTAGTCTTGGAATGCTGCGCATTTCTCATTCCAATCTTACTACTACAAATACAGAAGCCAGTTTAATTTTTTATTTACTGTCCATTATAATTTTTATAGCAGTGTATTATGTGTGATACAACCACAATGATGCTGAAATATTTGCAAAATTCCGGTCCGCAGGTGTCTGCGGTGGGGAACGAACACGCTACTGCCCTTTCCGGGGACTAACGCGTCCACCACTACACCATACGGGTCCATCATTTTCTCTGTCTCTCAGCTAGTTACAGAAGTTAGTGTTCCAGAATTCTTTCTCTTTGTGCATTGAGCGTGCTCTATTCTAATGCATTCACTCAGATAGCCAAAGCGATTGGACCATAGGGATAAGATTAGCTGTAAATCCAATAATTTTGTAATATCCACAAATACTTTTTGTTAATTGCCATAGCGAAGGTCACAAATAACTTTATTTCGAGGACTTCTGAATTGTTTTCTTTCACGATTCTTTTATGACTTCTTTTTTTTTCTATTCAATCTCATCCATGGATAGACGAGTTAGCAAGATGGAGTGTTGTTGGTATGGCAGAGTTGAAAAGTCTGGCTTCTTAATGAATCTGTCAGATGTGTCTTGAAACTGCTTCTTTAACGTCCCTATAGTGATTTGCTTGTACGGATTCCGATATCTTCGTGCAATCAGCTTATATTCTGATAAGCAACAGAGTGAAGAAAAAATAGGGTGCTGCAAATTGGATTATGGTTTTTAATCTCTCCTTGTCGATCGTTACATTCTTTCAGAGATTGAGAGGTACTGCTCTGTTTTCTCGCCTGTTTAAGTATTCAAGTTTGGAGACAGAACAAATTATGAACGCATGGAATGTACTATATAGGATATTGTTTCCATTTTTGGCCGTTCATGGAATAATTTTCATATTCGGAATGAAATCATCAGGCAACATGATTGCCGTTTTCACATTAGTGACTGCACTGGCTACTGTAGAGTAGTGGTGAATTTGGTTTCGGCGAAACGGTCTTACCTTGACAGATACTTTGCCCATTCTATTTGTGAGAAACGGGTTGAAAGAGCCTAGATATGTTGCGGTATTGGTACCTTTCAATAAATTTTCTTCTCTAAAAGGCATCGCTCATTCATTGTTGACTGATTGCTTTTACAGTGCTTTGTCATCTAATTTTTTCTTCTTGTCAAATCCAAGGTCGAAGACAAATAGCTGATATTACCAGGACACATCCATTACTTTTGTGACTAAGTGAATGTGTTTGCAGATGATGTGTAATTCTTGGCATTCCTGAGTTCAGACTTGATCCGGTATCGCCGAGTCGTAGACTTTTAGATTTTTCGTGCTGTTCGTTATTCGTGATATTCCGCGCTTTAAGCTCTTAAATGTCGCATTTTTGGTTTTTAATTGGTTTGAAACTGTAAAACCACAATATTTTCTGTGTCATGTAGTCCTGAGACTCTGTAGTTTGTAACCTTTTTTTGACCATCTACTATACAACAGTACTTTTCTGACTACCAATTTAACCCTGTGTCTATGACGATGCTAATAGTATGTGCTAAAAATTCCACCAATCTTGCGACTTTTGGTTTTGCTGGTTACCTGCGCTGATTGCAGTTCTTCGGCACTTATCGGTACAGAGTGTCAGCCATTGGTTAGCGCCTTTTTTCTACGCTTTTGGTTTTTTATGTTTTTTTTTTGAAAACAACTCTGTCCAAATTGTCATACGACGAAACTCGGGACACATTACATCTCTTCGTATGCGGTAGTACTCTTTTTTCGTAAAGGAAGTAGTTCTCACTTCATTTGTTTACTGAATTTTCTTCTTTTTCTTATTTCGAGTGGGATGTTAGAAGAATGGTGTAGAGAGCTAGTTTTGTTTAGATGTCTAAAATTCTATTTTGACGTTTCATTTTTTGAATTATCTCTTTATCGTTTTCGATTTTGTTGCGACATGAAAGCTACTTGAATGAAATTACTTTCACAATGATGCTGATATGCAAAACTCCGGACCGCAGGTATCTGCGGTGGGGAACGAACGCGTTATTACCTTTTTCTTGGGCTAACACGTTCATCACCACACCATGCAGGTCTTTCATTTCGCCTGTTTCTCAGCTTGTTCTATCCAGTAGTGCCATTAGCAAGCACCCGTCAACGGGATATTTCGCATCATACCTTGCCGTGAAAAATTGTAATAAGCAGCAAATAAAAGTTAGTACGCCGATTACTTTTTTCGTCCAAGAAAAGAATGAACTTTGTCGGAGCGACGCATTGGTTTATGAAATTCCGTGGGGCCATTTCCATATTCACGTCGATCTTCTTGTTAAAAGTCGTGTTCAGTTTAATCCATTTCCATCATGTGTTTTTCCGACATGTTTTTGACGTCCGCATATGCACCACATCTTCGTGAATCGTAACCAATTACATGTCGATCCACTGACAGGGCACATTGAATGGTTACAATCGAAGTGGATCTTTTTGTAACGCGGAAAGGCCAAGCAGAAGATGACTTGACGATAAGCAATGGAGTGTAAAGTCGGTTAATTGTCCGATAGAGTCATTTTCGATAAAATTAGCACTGTTGACCTTCCTACTTGGAATCGCTTCTTTAAGTCGGACACAGGTGTTTCTCATTTGTTCATTCTTTTTCTTCATGGTGCTGAGATAACGTCATTTTCGACAAAGCTAATACTGTTGACGTTACTGCTTTGAATTTCTTCTTTAAGGTGGACATAAGTCATAGTGCCAACAGTTTGCTAAGAGACCTCAACTTAAGTCCTACAGCTTCTTAGCTGCGAACCTTTTCTTATCAACTTTTTGTCATTAGTCTCTCAACGTTCAGTTTAGTATCCTATATAGACCCATGTTTGAACTGTGAATATAAAGTATCTGGTATATAGTCATTGTGAGCTACTGATTTACCTGATTTAGCATAGAGATATTACGTCTTGTATTTGCCCACCACTTCTGGAACTATCGAAATTTTTATTGTGAGTTGTGTCATTCTACAGGCATTTTCAGTTCTCTATTCAAGCACTTTATGTGAAACAGGTTAAACATAAAATGAACCATATAATGGGGGAGTTGGGGAGGGGGATACACTACGTCTTCAAGGAGCTCGAAATTTTTCATAATTTATAAAAAAAAAACTCGTTGACATGTTTGAGTTTTACAGCAGTAATATCTCAGTTACTGCCCGACTAATCTTGCGAATGTACTGCATCCTTTGTGGTAGTGTTGTCCAAATGACGCACAGGCTCACCTTGAGTTTTGGTCGTCTAATGTAACTGGTTTCCTGTCGTCACCATTGGGTGGCATTCAATGTCCGTATTTGTCCTAAATGGTTGGCGTATGTGGTCTTTCTTTCGTCTTTAGCGCTTGATCAAATATCAAACGTTCTTATCAATGTGCTATTTAAATCTTTTCAATCCATGCCTCACTGGAAATTGTAGTTGTGCTGGAAGAATGAGTCACTAAATTAACAAAGGCTGAACAGCTGCCAGCAGTTACAGTGCACGGAATTGTTGACGTAATTGACAAGTTGTTAGCCGTAGTGAGGATATGTGTTGTGCATTCATGTTAGCTTCTTCATCAAACACAAGAGAAGTATGCATATTTTACCTTTTATTTTTGTATTGTTGTTTAGCAAACACGACGTGTTATTTAATTTCTTTATTCACGCGTGTAGCGCGCGCAGTGGTTGGAGGCGCCACTGCGACACCCACGTAGAATAGATCCCTGCACCCATGGCCCACCAAGCCTTCCATCATCCCTCCGGGGTCGGAAAATTGGTACCAGACTTGTCTGGGAGGATAGCAGCATTGGCTCGATACATCGGCAGGCCACCGCGAGCCATTGTAAAGGCCAGATATGCATTCAATCACCTCCAACGATACTTAATGAAGTCGAATGCATGGCGCATCCCTTGATCAACGCCGACAGCTTTATCCTTTAGCTTTTTATCCTTTATTCACGCACAAGTTGACGTTTCGGCGGATTTCGCCTTTCTCAGGGTGGAAGACTCATAGAAAATGCCCCTGACGACAAAAACCGCCGAAGCCTCAACTTGTGCGTGAATAAAGAAATAAAATAACACCTCGTGTTTGCTAAACAAGAATATAAAGAGTTGTTCGATCACTGCGGAGATTAATAGACAGTCGGTCATCGGAGTTACCTTTCATCGTTTGGGCGTTGTCTTTCGTCCTGTTCTGTCGTTATCACTGAAAGCGATTGTGTATTCTGTTGTCTCTATTAGAGGTGTTCTCTTTCATTTTGATAGAGTATTCTTTCTTTAGCTGTTGACAGCTGTGAGATTTCTATCAATCATTAGACACTAAACATTTGCGGTTTAATTTCGGAATTCCTTTCCACACTCGCTTCATCACACTCCGCGCTAATCCCTAAGCAGTTCTGGCTATTCAGCAGTTACATGAATGTCGTCCACGCACTTGAAGTGTTGTGAGTGTCATGTTTCGAGGGTCCGACAAACAGACATAGCTTACATCTACTTCACAATCTCTTTCTTATCTTTACTTTCTGTGAATCGTATCAACCTTACTACACTTCTTAGTACGGATTTAAATGTGTAACTTAGCAACTCTGAGGAAGTTAAATTTGTTAAGTTTGATTTTTTTTTGTGATTACAATCTTTTAAAATGTGAGAAATTGGTGTTGTGACAACCCACTGATTTGTCTTCTGTCTTCTTCTCTATAGAAAAACTGAGTTGTGCTTAACTAGTTCGTTTCGGAAGAAAAAACAATTAGCTGAAAATCGGATAGTTTGAAAGTCCGACATATTTGACTGTTCAGACTTTCGAAAACTTCAAAATATACGTGTTTTTTATATAAAATTCCTATAGTGGCTGATTTACTTTTCGCCTTGTTCGTAAGTGGTAGAAGTATTCCTCTGTGGTTCCTGTTTTGTTCCCAACTCGTTTTTTCCTCGTTGAGGCCTTGAAGCCTCGGTTTTTTTTTGCTTCATTTTCGATTTATCCCACTTATATTTGAGGATAATAAGTTTCTACATTTACTGCCGCTCCATGCTATGAATACTTTAACCCATCACTTTAGTAGGTTCCTGTTTTTTACGTTATCTGCTTTGGTAATGAATGTGAAGTTGTAGACCACGTAGGCAAATAGAGGTAGACCTTGAGTCATTAACATTCGTCGGAAATATATTGAACGACCTATATGTGTAGCTGTGATGATTGGGATGATCCTATCATTCCGTTCATCTCGACCATCATTCTTATGTTCATCATAGTGTTGTTTTTTCTGGGCACAGCATACATCAGTCACCTCATGCTCTCACCCATCGATCGTCGGTTCGCAGGCAATTTTCGTCATGTCCCATCCTCCTCGCCGCCTTCATCGTCGACTTTCATTTGTAATCATTACAACTTGTCTATTGTTTCTTTTTCATTGTTAATAATACCGTTCAGCGTCTGTTCTCTTAGCTTTATGAGATATAACTAGGTAGTTAGAAAAAATAGAGATTATGATGAAAGTTAGCAGTGTGAATTATAGTGTAGAACAGAGTAAGTACACTTCAGAAGACTTCCGTTCCTGTATCACTGCTTGGTCTCAAAGTTCCTTCTTTTGTATTTCAGGAATTTATTTATTACAGTAACTTTGACAGATGATCAGTTTCAGTAATTTCTTAGTCAGTAACGTATTCTACGAATTCATTGGTGCGTTTCCAGAGTTTCAGCTTCTTTCTATGGGCCATTTTTCACATTCAGCGGACTTGTTGAATATGTCTACACTTTATGTTTAGCACCTGTGTTCACTGGTTCTCGTTGAGCTATGCACCATGGTCCCATCTTTAAACTTTAGGCTACAATATAACCTATTTATTTGTCACATCTAGCTGAAATTTGCTTAGCTCTTCAAATAACATATTCGGAGTTGTGAATTTTGCAATATATTTACGTATAAGGTCCAGCGTTTATGAGAGCCTAATACTTCTACCCTTTTTTTTTCCTCATGTCTCGTTTCTTACAACCGTCATCCATGGATGTTGTCGCGTTTTAGCGTTGAATCGGCTGCAGTCTGAGGATTCGTCATTTTCTCTCCCGTTCTTTTCACTGGTTCTCAATGCTGCACTAGTGTGTGGTTTCCGTTAGAATCTCGCACCATGGTGCTTGCTTTTTTTTTACTAAAGTTGTAAGCACAGATAATCACTGGCTGTTAGGGATGGAACCGTTCTTTTCACTGGTTCTCAATGCTGCACTAGTGTGTGGTTTCCATTAGAATCTCGCACCATGGTGGTTGCTTTTTTTTTTACTAAAGTTGTAAGCACAGACAATCACTGGCTGTTAGGGATGGAAGGAATGTTAGCTTCTTCGCGGCTAGAATCCTTACAGAAGTGCAGCCATTTATGTAATAACAGTAATTCCTATCGTTAGCGAAGGATCGTAGGCGATGAAACAAGCCAGATTACCGGGTTTGTTGGTTAAAATGGCAAAAACCAGATTTCACAGAATAGCAAATATATTATTTACACATATCTGTCGTAGAAGCTCGTATTTCCAATAGCAAAACGATTGAGCAAGGTCGATTTCATACAGCAGAACACGCTAGAACTCCGAATTCGTTGATATTGACGGCTGCTGCTCTTGTGTAAAAATTTTAAACAACTTTTCATTATTTCTTAGTTCAAATTCAAAGAGTTGACATAGAAAACATTTTATAAAATTTATGAGCTCGTAGAGCGGTAAGATGAACCCTTTCTGCAAATTTGTCACGTTTACAAGTCATCAACTACCCTAGTATTCGAAAATTTATTGGCAGAGTCACCAGAAAGCCACATGCGCCAAAATTTCTAAGTAGCTAGATAATTTCTTATGCGCCTCGTGTGACGTCTAATGGAAATCTTAATGATGTTGGTGACGGAACAACACGGAAAACATGGAGCATTATTCGACGCCATCAGGATCAAGCTGCTAAGATCTTATCAAGAATTTGCATATCTAAACCGCCTTAAGACCACCGTATGAATATTCATTGAATCTCTTTCGAAGGACGTCTGCCTTAGATAGGACTTCTTATAAGTTTACGCCTCCACTTTCATGGAGAAATTCCTTAGAGTAAGCTATTTTTGAAAATTGAAGTTGAAAATTCCTGATTGAAAAGGGTAAAAACAAATTAAAAAGTGGGTTAAAAACTGAAGCCAGAGAAAAGTTGAAAATTAATTATGTACTTTACGCTTTCTCTTGCGAAACTTTGATGTCCATGATTATCACAGTCGTCGATAAAATCTTACCGAGTTAAGCAGCAACTGAGAATTCCTAGAATAGGGTTCTAATGATTTAAAATTTCTGAAGTTAAAGATGTTCTCGCTAACAATGGTTATGCTCCGACCGATAAATACTTGGATTACGATAGAACCATATGTCCAAGATGTGGTTTCTTCCAGTTGAAAACGGGAACTACATAAAGTCGTCGTTTTCTTTCTCAGCAATCGCGAGGTTATTGAACAGCATACATTTAGTTCCATACAATAACGGACATACGACACAGCCGTAGTTGACGTTTCGACGTTTCGGCAGATTCGCCTTCTTCAGAGACGTTTTCTACGTGCCTTCCACTGAGGAAGAGCAGCTGATCAGCGTCGCATATGGTCGTCAAAACGACTCTGAAGAAGGTGATTCTGCCGAAACGTCAGCTACGATTGTGTTGTATGTCCGTTATCGTGTGGAAGTAAACGTATGCTATTTAACTACCTCGCGATTTCTGAGAGAGAAAACGACGCATTTATCATCCAATGCCGAGGTTAATAGAAAGTCGATCTTGGAAACTGTTAGGGACTACTTAGTTAAGATTGCTCAGTCATACAAGTCATACGTAACATAGCTGGTTAACTGATAACTATTGATGTTACTGTAGTTTTTCCGGCTGTCATTTCAGTCATGGAAAGTGCTTAATGTTTCTAACCACAAACACTCACTTCTCTTGAACGAGTTCGCACAATTTTCGCAGAGGCGTCCATGATTTTCACGGATTTCCTCAATAGATTTCCCTTTCCAGGGTTTTTTGAAATAATTTTCTGTTGAACTTTTGACTCTTATGTGACCTTCAGTTTCCTTTTCTGATTTTCACGGATTTCCTCAATAGATTTCCCTTTCCAGGGTTTTTGAAATAATTTTCTGTTGAATTTTTGACTCTTATGTGACCTTCAGTTTCCTTTTCAGTTAGTTCAAAGACCTCATAAGGTTTTTCTATGTCGATATCTCATGAATCGTCCATCATGTGCTTTTTGTTCTGTGAAAGATTGTTTTGTTGTCCGTCTCCAGCCGTTTTGAAGAGGTCGTCATCAATTTTAGTTCGACTGTTTTTCATTCCCTTATTTCTCTTCCTTCTGACATCTAGAAGTTGAGGCGAATTCTTGGATAATTAACGAGCTTTACTTTGGTAAAATGCTGTTTTGCTAGATGGCAATATCACATTCATTGTTTTGATGTAGTTGTCCAATCGAGATGTTCAAATCATGTTTAGTTCCTATGGTGCTCCTAGAACTCACCAGTAAAATCTGGAATGAATTGCTTCTTATTCGGGTATTCACGCCGATCTTAGAATGATTATTTTGAATTTACTAACAAATAAAAGCAGTCTACTGAGTGGAACTTCTGAAACGAACCCACCTGCGACACCTCATTGTTCTATTCTTGGAACGGAGACCTGGTGCATAATGATGATTGCTATCGGTTTTAAAACTGACACTTCGCGAAAGAGGGCCAGTGTATACTATTAAAACATATACTCATTATCTCCTACTCAGTCACCGACCAAATGAATCGCGCACCTTGAAGATGACCGCGTCGGAGCAGAGTTCTTGTCTATGGCACTTCTAATTTACACGTTGTCGTCGAAACACAGTTTGTGTGGAATGATCACACTTCTTCCGATCTGCGAGGAAAACCACTGCCGCGTTTATCCCTGTACTCTAAGAAGAATTCATTCGACCAGAATTCAAGAACATTCATAATGGTGTGAAAATCATGAAGTCCTAGGATAAAAATAAAGGCTATTAGGGTCTGTGCATCCATTGCAACGAAATACGAACTTATTTGTCCCATTACGGCAATGTTCCGAGTTTTTTGTCCCAAATACTCTTCTGTAGTCACTTCAAGTCTTGGTTGTAAGAGACTTTCTAAGCAAATCTCAGCAAACTACTGTCAAGTATTTGATGACCTTATGCGGTAAGTATGCTGAGTAAAAAAGGCTTTATTCTCCGTATTCATTCATCTTTAACAATGTTGCCTGTGCAACATATGGGCTGTTGTTGTCTTTCAACAGGTTCTGCTTCAATTAGTAACTCTTAAACTTAGACGTTTATGTTCCTACCGCATTTTCCCGATTATCCTGTAGTTCCTTTCTTATTTGGTACTTCCTCCGAGGTGTAAGATGTTACAGTGTATAACTCTGTATGTCCAGCTTGAAAAACTCATGATAATCATAAGTTGTGCATCGAGAAGTTCCGATGCTCCATCTTTGTCCAACCTCATGTGGCCAGTTGCTGTAAAGTGTTCACTTAAATCGTTTTCGTTTAGCTGAACTAACTGAGAGATAGGCGAAACGAAGGACTCACATGATGTGGTGATGAACGCGTTAGCCTTCAGAAAGCGTAATAGCGCGTTCATTCCCCACTGTACACACCTGCGGTCCGGAAGTGGTGCCGATCATTACGAACATAGTGCTGCTTCTTTTCCGCACATGGCTTACCGAGCCTATTCACCTTCTACGATCAGAAAATTTGTACCGGACGTATCTAGGAAAAATTTATTCAGAAAAATTTAGGAAAATTTACAATCCAAGTGGGAACGCTCTAGCTCGGCTATCTCAGGACTCCAGAGAGAAGCCGCTTGATTAGCATTCTACAAGAAGATGAAATGATAATCTTCAAGCAACAATCGAAGCCATACGTAGAGGTTGGAAAACCTTAATGAGTTATGGATACGAGAAAACGAATCGAATGTAAGAAATGCTGGGTTCCGCACAGGAGATGTGAATGACGGATGGTATAAAAATAAAAAAAGAAGTGTTAGCAAAATGTAGCCTCTTCAGTAGTGTGCTCTTTAAACTCGTATTTGTATCCATTTCTTCCAAGCGTTCCTTTTCATTACTACTCATTAATGATTTTTTAACTTTTAATTGTTCACCATAGTTGTGAAAACGCCCTGGTATTGAACTATCACTGTAAAACTCCATTAGGGTCCCCGAAGCTCAAAAGAATTTCGTCATTTCCATCTGGAAACCCGATGAAAAGAGAATGGCAACCGTCCAGAAATGATTAAGCACGATGCCGGCGAGACGATGATAACCGGCGAGTGCTTGTGGTGAAATGGAAACGAATCTCCTGGCTTGGGCTATATTTTGGTTTATTACAGCAGAATCTTTAAGCTTCATATACAACCGTCCGGTATATTACTTCTCGAGCGAATTTCTTGTCTGGCTTTCAGATTTCTATTAGTTAGTAATTTCCTTCGCTGCTCTGCTATTCTTGTATTGATTCATTGCCCTTGCTTAGCTTCCTCATATCGATTCCCTACCGTTCACTTTTCACCATCTGTCTGCATGCGGCTACTCATTCGGGTCAGGCTTCAGGATTGTCCTTCATCGTCTCATTGTTTTATTTGTTTTCTCCCCACTTGCAACTCATTCACCGTATCAGCTTTTTTCATTCGTTTTTAAACTATTTTTTACATTATAAACGCTTCTTTTCTCGATTTTGCAGTTCATTAGCCTTTGGGAGAAGAAATGTCATGATAAAAACAACGCATTAGGATTCCAATTTTTGTTCATATTTCTTATATCATTTTGAAATCGAGTGGCCAAGGTTCAAATCGATAGGGACAATTTTTTTTTAAGTCCTTAGCCTTTTTCGTGTTGCATAGTCTAGGTAATAAAAATGGACGAATGAGTAACAGGGACTGATATCCCTCGTAAACATTGGACTAAAAATTCGACAATAAGCATGCGACAAAAGTCTTTCAAATTTAGTTACTGAGTACATGGAAACCTATATTAATATTCAAAGAGTAAGGAAAAAAAAAACATCATCATCACTTCCCACTATTAAGAGTGATGATTTCGTTTCGTACTAGCAATGCTTCCTTCGTAATCCTTTCATTATGAATATTTGGTGTGTAAATTTTGCTGCTGCTGTATAGCTTTATAATCGAGGTTAAATTGTTTTAACCACACTTGCTAGTTTTTTTTTCCTTTAGATTCTTCACAGTCATCATATCCTTGTACTTGGTACTTATCGCTTTCTTACGCAATTTTTTCGCAACAAAGCAGTACAACAGGATTTGGCTTTTCTACCACACTTAATTTCTTCGCGGTCACAACTCATATAACTCTGCTTTGAGATGAAAATTTTACACCACTTTCGTAGCGCTTTGATAAGCTCATCGGTAGCGTTAATGTTACGATTCCTGACGGGGTTAGCACCAACGAAGGAAGTCACTTTATGCAAACTAAAAGTGTTCAGTAGAAAAGAAGTAACATATGTAAATCGTTTCCACCGCGTCACATCGTTGTTTACCTGTATCACCTGTAGTGTGTTTAGGCATTAAATGACTTGGTCTCTCTATTAGTCCCTCTTACGCGAGAAAGCTTCGCCAAGATTAATATTAGTTAGTAATTTCCTTCGCTGCTCTGCTATTCTTGTATTGATTCATTGCCCTTGCTTAGCTTCCTCATATCGATTTCCTACCGTTCACTCTTCACCATCTGTCTGCATGCGGCTACTCATTCGGGTCAGGCTTCAAGATTGTCCTTCATCGTCTCATTGTTTTACTTGTTTTCTCCCCATTTGCAACTCATTCACCGCATCAGCTTTTTTCATTCGTTTTTAAACTATTTTTTACATTATAAACGCTTCTTTTCTCGATTTTGCAGTTCATTAGCCTTTGGGAGAAGAAATGTCATGATAAAAACAACGCATTAGGATTCCAATTTTTGTTCATATTTCTTATATCATTTTGAAATCGAGTGGCCAAGGTTCAAATCGATAGGGACAATTTTTTTTTAAGTCCTTAGCCTTTTTCGTGTTGCATAGTCTAGGTAATAAAAATGGACGAATGAGTAACAGGGACTGATATCCCTCGTAAACATTGGACTAAAAATTCGACAATAAGCATGCGACAAAAGTCTTTCAAATTTAGTTACTGAGTACATGGAAACCTATATTAATATTCAAAGAGTAAGGAAAAAAAAAACATCATCATCACTTCCCACTATTAAGAGTGATGATTTCGTTTCGTACTAGCAATGCTTCCTTCGTAATCCTTTCATTATGAATATTTGGTGTGTAAATTTTGCTGCTGCTGTATAGCTTTATAATCGAGGTTAAATTGTTTTAACCACACTTGCTAGTTTTTTTTTCCTTTAGATTCTTCACAGTCATCATATCCTTGTACTTGGTACTTATCGCTTTCTTACGCAATTTTTTCGCAACAAAGCAGTACAACAGGATTTGGCTTTTCTACCACACTTAATTTCTTCGCGGTCACAACTCATATAACTCTGCTTTGAGATGAAAATTTTACACCACTTTCGTAGCGCTTTGATAAGCTCATCGGTAGCGTTAATGTTACGATTCCTGACGGGGTTAGCACCAACGAAGGAAGTCACTTTATGCAAACTAAAAGTGTTCAGTAGAAAAGAAGTAACATATGTAAATCGTTTCCACCGCGTCACATCGTTGTTTACCTGTATCACCTGTAGTGTGTTTAGGCATTAAATGACTTGATCTCTCTATTAGTCCCTCTTACGCGAGAAAGCTTCGCCAAGATTACTGCTCTGAATCCCAAGAAGTATTTCCACATTTTTCAAGTGACGGCCTATATTGTTATGATTTATTGCGAGAAAACAGCCAAGTGTAGCCCACGTTTCAGAGTCCCGGGAATTTTGATGAGTACTCTCGTAGAGCGTTCAATCGAAGACATCAAAGTGCATAATTTTTGGAGGTAACCTACTCCCACATTCTTTCATATCATTAGTCTAGGCGTTTGCTAAATCGATGGGCTGCATACAATTTGCAGACACGCAAGCACACTTTTGAGCGAACGCTTGTGTGTGATTACGTGTTTACTATAGGATTAAAGTAGACTCATCCCACTAATCAAGATTTTTCCCATTGGAAATGCTAAAGTGGGATAAAGGTGAAATAGTTAATCTTCGCTGAAGCTGACAGGCGATTATAATGAGGTTCTTTTTAATGTCTGGGGATAGAATCATCCTCCGGACTTTCTTGAGCTCTTAGAAAACCGCTACAGCATTAAAAGGTTGTCATAAAATCGAGGCCAGCACGATAAGAGCTGGAACAACGGCCGGCATTCTGAAGATGGAAGGCGTCGGTCCCGATGTGCGACTACGCACGTCGTTATCTTCATCATTCATAATATTCATCTTCATTGACGAGGCAACTTTAGCCAGTAAAGAGACGGTCAAAAAGCCGTTAATGATTTTGTTGGGTCCAAAGATCCAAACTGTCAACTCTGCTAGACTGAATATTATATAAGCAGTCGAAAAAATTTTCCATTACAGCGTTTTTTTTTTGCTTTAATTGGCAATGTCGTTTAAAAATATCCTTGCAAAGTACGAAATTTGGCAGCTGTACTCGCTTGCTCAGCACTAATTTTATTTTGGGAATCAACAGTCTCGTTGCACTCCCGATATCCTAACAAGGCTGTCGCTGGCGCGGTGTTCGCTTTTTTTCCCAGTTAGGATCAATATGCGCTGGAGCGGCCAGAGCCCTGGGATTGAATAAGTCTTGTAATTGGGCAGATGTCCGGCCGGTTGTATGCGGTCAGATGGTTGCACTGCGAACACACGAGATTATACATCGTCAATATTTAGTGAACTTTCTCAAATCCCTTTTAATAGGTAATGTAGAATGGGTGAGTTATTTCATATCGAGTTTTGATTAAGAAATATTAGTTTAAAATGTGATTTAATTGCAAATATAGAGGCGGCGAAAACGAATAGTGTTGTGCAAGGAAATTCATTGCGCGGATCTCCCACGTCATAAAAACGTCTATGAAATGCAGGGAATCTGCCAAAACTTAGCAAAGAATGGAATTTCCGGCTTTAATCGGTCCAACTGAGATGAGCTATCACACTGTATTTTTGCTTATTTTGTTGGAAGAAGGCCCCTACGGTAGACAACAGATTTGTGGTTGAGTATTTATCGTTCGCCGACAAGGGTGCTATAAATTTGCTGAAAAGAGGTGAGATTGACAGCTCGAAGAAATTTGTTAAGCATGCAAGTATCAGCGAATTTGGTAAGCATGGAAGTGATTCCTACTTTCCCTACTCCTAATCCCTACTTTCAATTGATATCAGCATTGATATGCAATTTTCCTACTCTGTTCTTATTCACCGCTTTGAAAGGTCGAAACCAATTTGTTCATTTTGGAAAGCTGTTATGGACCGAGAATTTATTTGCTTAGAACTAGTATCGAATCCTTGTCGATCCGCAACGTTAACCGTTTCGGCCTACTGCAATGCTGCTATTCCTATTAGTGGCTGCGGCACTGATTCCACTGTCTTACTCTTATAGTCGAATTTTACTAAGCCTGTCATAGTTCATATCTGTGAGAATGCTGTTGAAAGCTTGCAGAATCTGTGAAATCAGTAGCAGTCAGAATATGCTGGAAAAGAGCTGGCAAAGGGTTTTTGGATGTGATAATGATTTGCCGAAAGCTCATTGTTATCGAGCTGATATTGTTGAGCTTACCAGTTTATCTCAGCGTAATTTTTCGGTAGGCGCTTCAGTACTGACGATTTTTAGTGTAATAACGGTGTTTAAAGGCTTCAAATATGGAGCATACGTATGTGGTGTTTATACTATTATTTCTGAAACTACTGTATATAAAAGTTCCAAGATTTCGAAATCATAGCAATACGAGATACTTTACACTTGTTAAAAATTTGCCCGATTTCTGCTTCCCAGATCATTCCCATTGACGAGTGATTGTTGATAGCACCGGGAAAGTAAAAAATATGACGAGAGAAAGACAAAACAAGGACCTCAGTCGGTCTGGTGGGTAGCACGTTTGCCCTCGGTAAGGGTAGTCGCTGGTTCGAAGCTCAATCGGGATTCCGAGATTTCTCATATATCTTTCGTTGCGGTTGTACTCCAGTCATACCTTACCATGAAATAAGAACCAGCAGTACATAAAACGTTGACATTAAAGACTATCAGGATATGGACGAGATTGGCCTTGGTGGCGGTGTTATATTTTAGAACCTCATCAAGCCACGTCAATGGTGCATGTAGATGAATCTCGATTCAGCACGGTGTCGATGTGACGTCTTTTCGTTAGCATTTCAGTTCCCCATCCATTTACGAACGACATGTGAATGATCGTTATCTTCGTGAGTTCATAGGAGGCGTCAAATCCACGACTAGAGCAGTCAGCCAGCAGCCTCCTGAAGCCATTAAACGATAATGTAAGTGTATGAGTGGAGGTGACAGGAATAAAATCGCGCTCAGAGAGTGCTTCCATCGGGTCTATTGTTGGTTAATTTTGGCAGTTATTGCCATTCTTGATAGAAAATTTCTGCAGCGGCGCTCATGTCGTCATTCGATGAAGGGTCTTTCAGCGTCGAGTCGCCCGTTAATCCACGAAATCGGTTGCCTCGTCACATCGCAAATGATAAATTGCGTGTCCTTCTCTCACCATAGGATACCATTCGTTGCCCATTACATCCTCGTTACCTTGATAATTGCACCAAGCAGCTGGTTCACCTGACACGATGGAGCCTTGCAGGCGGGAATAAAAAGTGCAATAACTTTTATTTACTGCCTACCCTTTCTTCATGGCAACGTACAATATGAAATACAACCATTAACGTGCTGAGTTATGATCAAAAGTCGGAACCTTAGTTGGACCTAGAACCCGTGCTTGCCATACCGCGAGCTCACATGGAATCCACCAGACTAACCGAGGCTCTTGCTTTCCGTTTCTATTAGCCATGTTTTTACTCCGTCGCTGCTAGAAGTCAGCAGTAATTACTATTTTGCTTTCGAGCAGTGCTTAACTCCAAAAGATAGAACTCGGTTCAAACACGAGAACCCATATCACGAGAACGCCCGCGTGTCGACGGTCGACTTGGATCGTTGCTGTTCTATAGAAGGCGAAGTTGCTGCAACGTTAACCAGATGAAAGTTTTATAAAAAAAACTCTGCTTAATATCGTGCAAAAAAATGTTGTATGCACATGGGAATTCCCATTATTGTGCACCATTTTGATATGGTGCGTGGAGGTCGTCGATGGAGAATACCATAATATCGTGCAAAAAAATGTTGTATGCACATGGGAATTCCCATTATTGTGCACCGTTTTGATGTGGTGCGTGGAGGTCGTCGATGGAGAATACCACATTTTTCCCCTTTCCTTATTGCGCGCCTTAATTTTCTTCTCATATGGTCCCGTTTTTCTTTGCACTGCAGGAAAAGCGTCTAGTCAAATGCTAAATTTAATTTCCTCCTCTGTGTTACACGATTTCCCGTTCACGTTTCGCAGTTTCTAAACCAGTTTAGCTATCCTCTGTCAGAAACTTTCTTTATCCTAGCGTTTTCATGGCACTGGATACAAAAATCTCTTCATCGCTTTCTTTATGCTAATGGTAAGTTGTATTGATTTTGACTGTGGAGTTCAGTTGAAATTCCGTAGGCATATTAAAAAAGTGCTTGTAAGTGTTTCAACCACTAAAGATTATGGAAAAGAAGCTCCCGTGATTCATATGCTTAGCACTCGTTCTTCAGATTGTGGGTTCCGGTTTGCTGAGCTGTTGAAAGAATTCGCTTTCAAATAATCATTTATATGGAATTGAGTCTTCTTCACTTTTTGTGCTTGAATAGCGATTCTTTTTTTTCCTGCTTAAAAGGATAAAAGGGATAAAGCTCTCAACGTTGACCAATCTCTGAGGGATGCACCGTGCATTCGACTTCATAAAGCATCGTTTGGGTGTGATTGAGTGCATATCTGGCATTTACAATAACTCGATGTGGCCTATCCATGTATCCAGCCAGTGCTGCTATCCTGCCCTACAAGTATGATACCAATTTGCTTACCCCGGAGGGATGGAGGGCTTGGTGGGACATGGACGCGATGATCGACTACACGTGTGTGTTGCAGTGCGCTTCAGACCATTGCGCCACGTGCGTTCTGCATCTCAGCTTATCAAGTTTAATTTGACTTACTATTTACTTCTTATTAGAGGTTTCTAATAAATGTTATATGTTAATAATATGCCATAGCCACTTTGTACAGAATATCTATCTGCATTCTACAAGCGTCATCCAAGCGGTTTGCTACTGATTGTTCATTCGGCGGTGTCCTTGATATTGCTATTCTCCGAAAAAGAGCTCATCTCGATTGGAGAGTGTTTCGAATCGATGGAATAATTATGTGGGTAGACTGAAAAAACCCTTCTGCCTCATTTTGGATTGCATAGCTAATGACGCCGTATAACGAAGTTGTTCGGGTGCTCTCAGTCTAATACATTTCCACTTTAATGCAGAGATGTATGTCAAATTCCCAGTTCCACACATATAGCATCGACAGTTTTCGGTCACACGTTGCACATTTTTGGAGAAAAAACTTGTTGTTTTTTAAACGAACTTGCTGTAAAGTCTAACAAATTTTCCGTTAGGTATCACGAAGGTGTACCTTCCTTCTAATGTTCTCTATATTATCTCTACAAGTAGATAGGGTCTTCGTCAAACATCGTGCTTCCGTCAACAGATTTTCCATTTGAGACTTGTTTCTGCATTCATTTTCTGCTCTTTCCGGGGGCTAACACACTTACCTTCACAACTTGCCGGTCCTTCGTTTCGCCTCTCTCTCAGCCTGTCAGCCATGTTGTTAATATAAAGGTGCTATCAGCAATCATCCGTCAACGGGATTGATTTGGAGAAATCAGCATTGAACTTAGTTAAGCTGAGTCTGTAGCAAACTCACTATAAAACGCGACTGAGAGAAAAACGAAACGAAGGATCCGCATGGTGTGGTGGTGAGCGCGTTAGCCCCCGGAAAGGGTTATAGCGCGTTCGTTCCCCATCGCAGACACTTGCGGTCCGGAGTTTCGCAAATATCTCAGCATTATTGTGGTTTTATCTCATATAATACTCTGCCGTGAAAATTGTAATAGGCAATAAATAAGAAGTTAACATTGTGACTAATTTTCTTCCAAGATAGCAACACATCTTGCATTCATTTACTCTTAGCTGAGGACTTTTCGGTAGAAATGTCGAACCATTGTCGTTTTTGGTGATCTTGGTGGTTAGAGATTCACCTTGTGCTCTTCGGGTATAAGACTTGAAAACGGAAACATTTTTCATTTGAATTTTTAAGATTTGCCCAGGCACATCCTGTTGCTACTGGTAGAGGCTAAGCCGTTTGCATGTGTTTAAATTACCAACAGGAGGTCCACAAAGTATGCGCACATGCAATCGTTCAGTTGGTGCTCTTAACTCTATCTTAAGACTGTGTTTCAATGAGACTTCCCATTAAAGCTTACGGATTTGTAAATACCAAAAGAATGCTAAAGAAGATGCTCACGTTCCTCCGAGTTCTCATGAAATTGAAGAAGGAGAACTCATTTTTTGCATATTCGAATGATGTTTTAGGTCCAATTTTCTTTCTCAATTCTATGACCTTGCTGATTCTTGATGGCAAAGCGTTGAGCGAAGGGTTCTAAAGCAGTAATTTGAAATGCATTCGTAGAAAATTCTCATTATCGAAGCAGCGCAAAACTTCAGAGCGTTCGTTGTGCGCCTTATTTGTCGAGTTCTCTCGGCAAGCCGGTGGAAAACGAAGGAGAGCGACCAGAGCGATCTTGCTAAAGAGTGTTCCGCAAGGGATTGAGATTTTGGACACTGTCTTCGTTTCCTCTAACTCAGCTACTCGAAAATTATTTCAAGGATTGTTGTTAGTTAACATCGGCCCACCCGAATTTGCCCATTGTTCTCGTCTTTCTCTGACCTTACAGTAATGCTCGTCTGTTATATAGTTTGAAAACTCACTTTTCCTTTGATGTTTGCCCTCAACTTCTTTACGGTCCAATTGAGGCGGTTTTTATTCCTCCATAGAAATTTACTTTGACTTGATAATTGTTCTATTCATGCGATTATTCCTCGAAAAACTGACCATATGAAAACGTACTACACCAAGGTCGATCTCATTGCGAAATGTGCGAACATACATGTTTTGCTGCAAATATCTCGACCAGTGGCGTTGTCCCTGGCAACTAAGAGATTTCATGAATGTTCACAAGGGTTTAATTTCCGATTCTTTCATGTGTGTTTTGCTGTCTTCAATTTCACATACTGACATCGAAAATAATTTGGCTGTTCAATAGCAAACTTCACGCTTTCATTTCTTATCTTTCTATCTAATCTTCTTCTTTTTCATTCTTCCCCTTTCCTGCTGGACCATTTCATCCAGCCGTATTTTGCTTATGTTTTCTTCTCCGTTTTCACTATCTGCTTTTCTCTTTGGTTTTCTCATTCTCAATTTCCTTTTCGTTTTTTTTTCGTCTTATCTTGTTGGACCATATTTCTGGTCATCGTTGCATTGTCGTGAATCCGGACATAATGACTGATCGTGACTAAATACAGTGTCCTTCATATCTTTGACGCATCTCATTCAAATTCTATCTTCATGCAAAATTCTGATTGTTTGCTTACTTTGAAACAGCTATTGGTTATAAATCCGTTGTTTTCTTGATAAACACACACGTGGTTGTATGTTTTTTTTCGCAAGAGGTGCCTTCCAGGCGAATTTCGCCTTCTTCAGAGCCTCGAAAGCTTAGGCTGACTGCAATCTAGTCACCCAAACACTTCCATAACCCCAGCAGAAAAATCGCGAAACCTGGGTTTCGGTTGGCGATTGTGCAAACAAGCTGCTTTATTTAATCTGCGATTGAAGTCTAGGTTTCACGATTTTTCTATTAGGATTATGGGGGTGTTTAGCTGACCATGTTGCAGTTAGCTTGAGTTTTCCCGGGCTCTGAACAAGGCGAAATTCGTCTAGAAGGCAGCTTTTGTGCATAAAAAGTCTATTAACAACCTCGTTAGTGCTTATCAAGAAAACAGTGAATTACTGATCAATGCCGAGGTTGACAGAAAGTTGGTTTCGGGTATATTAGCTAGAGTTTTAGCATAAAATCCAAACACATTATTTCCTGCTTTGTCATTCTTTTCTTTGAGGAATTGTTCTTGCCTTCTCTATCTTCCTTGTGTTCATTGATTGATTCTCTTCGTGTTTGCCTCTTATATCTCAGTAAGGAGAAGTCAGCTGATATCAAATTACATTTCAGGAAACCATTCACCTAATGACCATCACACCATCCACACTATTGCGCTGTACATAAAGCCGATCGCACTTGGTAACCATCATTGGTTTTCCAGACTAATGGCTACTGTCTAGTTTGTTCGCATTCTTTTTTGTTTTGGACTTGTTTATTTTTATAGTTGTTGTGTTTCATTTCACGTGAGGTAGTAATGATCGAGTTCACTTTGCAACCTTTCTGAGAGAGGTAAGCATTTTTTTTATTATGAAACCATAACTCTTTCGTAATACGATATCCCTGAATGTTTTAGTATTCTATCGAACTTATCCCTGAACCTAGCCTCCCTATGCTTTACTGCCTCATCGTGGCCGGGAGGTGTTTCTGGGTGCCTGGTTGCGATGCACGGGAGGGGCTCGTCATTCCACGGCAGGGTCTCCCAAGCTGAATTAGAGTCCGACATTTTCATCAGGAAGCTCAGCTAAGAGTAAACCGATACCAGGATCCACCAACGACCAGGTATCAAGTTAGTCGCATGGTGACAAATCTCCTTTCGATCCACAAGTGCCACGACTGCCTGTGGCGGTGACGACTTGTGGCAGCCTTTGGCCAGGCCGACCTCGGGACTACAGTGAAACGCAGTGGCTAAATCTGCAAAACTCTGAAAATTGGAGAATATGCTGGGAACCGAAATTGGAGACGTTGGGGATTAATCGAAATGTAGAACATGGAACATTTAGAAATGCTATAGCATAGCTTCAATGATGCTGAGATGTTTGCAAAACTCCGGACCGCAGGAGTCTGCGGTGTGATCTTGGGAGCCGAAATCGGCAATAAACCCAGTTAAGTTGAAGCTGTAGTTATAGTTATTATTATTATTGTAGTTATATTATAGAGCTTTGCAAATATTTCAGCATCATTTAAGTTATACTGCGCAACATACGCTGCCATTAAAAAGAGTAAGCAGTAGGTGGTAAGTTAGAATTGTGACTATAAGCGTAGATTGTGATTGACTTGTTTTGCAAACCCTCACTTGTTGTTTTCGTTTTACACTATTTTAATTGTTAAAGAAGTCTTCAGCCTCGGTGTTCTTCTCACCGATTTTCATATTCTTCAATTTTCTGCATCACATATCTTTCACTATCCATTGCACACCATTATCCATTATATCATTTAATTTTCATTCCATACCAAGTTCATATTCCAATGTCATTCGTTCCATATTCATATATCATATCATTTCACTGGGTTCTTCTGAGAGTGTTTTAGTCACTTTGATCATCGTTTTTCTGAAAGTATTTCTTTTTTCCACGTTCTTCCATTTCTATGATTTGCACTGTGTATGTCATTTCATCATGGTTAGAACTCTTGAACATGATGCTTTTCATTATTATGATTCAGAGAGCGCATGTGGCGCAGTGGTCGGAGGCCCCTGCAATACACATGGGTTCAATCCCCACGCTCCTGGCTCACCAAGCCTTCCATCCCTCCAGAGTTGGCGAATTGGTACCAAACTTGCGTGCGGAGATAGTGGCACGGACTCGATAGCATCGATAGGCCACCCCGAGTCATTGTGTAGGCCAGATATGCATTCAGTCACCACCAACGATGCTTAATGAAATCGAGCGTATGACGCATCTCTTAGTGATTGGTCAACGTTCTAGAGCTTTGTCCTTTTATATTCTTCATTACAAAGCCGTTCTAGACAACGGTTTCCCGTGTCTGTCTTAGAACAAATTTCTAGGGCTTTCGTGTTTCTTCGAAAGCCCTAAAAATTTGCTCTTTTTCTAGAGCTTTTCGAAGAAAAATCTCTTTCACAAAAAAAAATTTCTCTTCTTTTTGTGAAATTAATCTTTCTCAGATCGACATTATGCAGATGTGGTAGTCGACACATCGTTCGAAAGACTTACCGTACCACATCGCTTTCCGTTTGTCCGAAGCCGTCAGCCTGGATGCATGTGCTCGCCAGTTTTGTGTTGTGCGCCGGCATGTTGTTATTGAAGAGCGTATCGACAACAGCATACGAAATGCTAAAATTGTGTCTACATTGAAATCGTCAATTATTGATCAATGCTTGAGCGATACGCCATACATTCGGTTCCATTCTTAGCATCGTAGATGTGACTGGTTGTATGACTGTATGTATGACTCATACAATGACTCCCCACGACCCACTGATCTATCAAGTCAGTCTTTTTATCCCCTCGAGCAAACCTGTTACTATTGTCCTGATTTTGTGAGATGAAGGGCTTGGTTTTGCTTGGTTGTCGTATCGACAACAGCATACGAAATGCTAAAATTGTGTCTACATTGATCGAGTTCTTCGAGTAGTCAGTGAAATCGTCAATTATTGATCAATGCTTGAGCGATACGCCATACATTCGGTTCCATTCTTAGCATCGTAGATGTGACTGGTTGTATGACTGTATGTATGACTCATACAATGACTCCCCACGACCCACTGATCTATCAAGTCAGTCTTTTTATCCCCTCGAGCAAACCTGTTACTATTTTCTGAGATGAAGGGCTTGGTTTTGCTTGGTTGCGGCATCGGAACGGCGACCTATTGTTTATTGTGGAAAACCTCTAACAGCCTCGCTATGCGAAAATAATCAGTATGTATGATTTTTCTCGACAGGTATTAACTCCGTGAAAAAATCATGTGTATACTCGGCGTGTTAAATTATAAAATCGAGGAGTAGATTTCAGAATAGCATTATTACAGTTCCAGTGTGGCGGGTATGATTCATGGAGATTTCGTTGTGGTCTTATGAAGAGAAATCGGGATGACACTGATGGGGGACGTAACAAAAAAAAAAGAAAGTAAAAAGATGAAGAAAACGCATTGATCAGTGGGTTGATCGAGTAACCTGTATCGATTTCGATTTTCTAGACACCTTAATATATTCTATCGATCATAGCGATTAATTGGGTTGTGATATTTGTGGTTTCGAGGTTGTTTCGATATGGTCGACCGGGGTGTATAATTGCGTGTCCCGGCCATCCCCGTCGCCACCACCACCACCGCCACCTCCTACTAGTAAGTACCATCACCGAACTCCATATTGTCTGCAACAGCGACTGTTGTACTTCATTGTCGTCGTTATTTGTTTCGTGTCGATTGCACGATATACGATTATAATGCTGAGGTCGTATAAATGTACGACTTTTGTCTGTCGTTTTTTTAAAAACACATTCAATCGTCTTCGTAGAGTGTGTCGGTGTTCCGTTCTTCGTTGTTCGATTTCGATTTCATGTTCGTTCCTACATTGATCGAGTCATGCCGAGATAAAACTAGTTGATCTCAGTAGGAAATTGTCTAGAAATGATAGCTGCTTGTGAGTTCTAGTTATGAGATCCCACTTTACACAGCACACATGGCGAAATGATTGCGATGTTGGTCTCATCTTTTCATATCTATTGGCGTTGGAAAAAATTTTTTCCCAAATTAACGACGATTTTTGAAGACATTTGCCTTCTTCTGAAGTCCACAGTGTTCTCCTATTTTCAAAATTATGTTCCTCCATCCAGTTGAGTTTTCGATCTCTAAATTCCTTTCCGTCACTTCTTCCTTCTCCGGGAAATATACTTTAGTTCGTTTTCCTTTCAGCAGCGAACTACGTGGTCAATTTTTTCGCGTTTTCCTATTTTTTGTCGTTTTCCATCGTCATTTTAGTGCTCTTCATAGAAAGCGAAGAAACTTTGGCACTAGAGTTCCTTGGGAATTCTAAATGGGTTCGTTTATCTTCCAGAATTCATGCAAATTGATGTTTTTCTGCTATTTCTATGATTGGATTTTTGCATTGTGACTTAATGCACTTGTATTTTCTTATTCCTAAGCCCTGTCATTTCTCACATTCCAAAATCCGTTTGCTTCTCGTTGTATGTGAATCTATCCGCCGTATTATACCCTTTCCTTTGGGATAATGCCCATTTGCGTGCTAACAAACCAGTCATTATTTCCATTCTTCTTTTTTCTTCTTTTCCTCCTATTAAAATGTTATCCGGTTTTCGGTAGATCTGCATAATTTTATGGCTTAGAGAGAGTTCTTTTTTTTCGGAATACTCTCTCAAACTCAACATATCTTTTTTCGCCTTTATTGTCATCATTATTTCGCTTGTTTTTCTTTCCTCTCTTTCCACAGTTGCATTATCCATACATCCCTTACAGTAGTCTTTCTCTGTGGTATCGGATTTGCTCAACCTTTCATTGATAGAGTTTCTCATGGTGTTGCCACATTGTGCCGTCTTCATTTCAAATATTTGTAAAAACTGTCCCTATGATGCTGGGATATTTGCAAAACTCGGACGGAGCTCAAATTCGAACCTGTGATTACCGTTTCCGGGAGGGTCACGTGTTAGCCACTGCACCACCGAGGTTTTTGCTTTGCTTTGCTCTAAGAAGTTTTTTATCCTAAGGGTGCCATCAGCAATCACCCGTCAACCTGAATGATCTGGGGAGCACAAGTCAAGATTTAACCAAGTTATTGCTAATAACATCGTTAGGGTTAAATACTGGCTTAGAGAAAGGCAGAGCAATGGTCTCGCTGGTGCAATAGTTAATACATGAGCCCCCGGGAAGGGTAGTCGCGGGTTGGAATCTGGCCCGGGGTCCAAGTTTTGCAAATATCTCATCTTGATTGATATAGCAGTTGTATCTCACATCATACGCTGCCCTAAAAAAATATTAGGCCATAAATAAACAGTTAAAGACTATACATACTGTGTTGTCTTTTGCTCAGCTGGTAAACTTTCTTACACTTTATGGTTAATAAAATAACAATAATAGTGACAATCGTAATAGCAATGTTTCTAGAGCTTTCGAGTATTTGAATTTGATAGTATTAATATATAACTACAATGGGAATCGTCAACCACATGCCACTCTGAGCGGTTGTTCTTCCTCGCAGTCAGGTTTCTAGTCTGTTCATATCTGGAGTGGCTCCACTTTCGAATGTATCGAATGTATGAATGAACGTATGTATGTATGTATGAATGTATATATGAAACTTTCGAATGTATGAATGAACAGGTGAACATGTAGGGTCAGTCAGTGCTCTACAGCGTCATCGGCTCCTACTTCCCACTATTCGTGTTTCCCCGGGGTCAGATAATTCGTAGCGAGCTTCATTATCACGAGGCTGTCATCAGTGTGTCTTCAGCAAGTAAATATATAGGTCAAACTTATATTCTGTCTCTCAACAAGTTTGTAAAGAGAACGCAAGTGTATCAATCCATTTTAGTCAAATCCTTCAAAGCCCAAAGTTTTATTATTACTGAATAGGACACTTTGTATTACTTTTGACCTGAAATTAGTATCTTTCGTATATATTTACTCAGTCTCTTAATCATTTCCATCGTTTTGCCAAATTCTTGTGTTCTTCCTCACACTACTGACTCTATTCAGTCGTCGATCCCAATGCTTTTGAGTGGACCTTTTTTTAGGAAGAAATATTCTGTTTAGAACACAACTTCTGTTGGAAATTTATTGTTTCGGGTTTTTTTCATGCATTCGAGGCCAGTATATCAGTACGTTCCCTGATCGTCACCAACGACAGTCCCCGACTGCGAGTAGCTTTTTTCAAATATGGCGGCAGTTCTTGGGATGAACTCGCTAATATCTACTCTTTCGAATGGAAATTTCTGTTTGGTTTGAGTGACACTGTCAGAAAATTAACATCTTTCTACACATCGCTCTTCAATTACTTGGTAATACCGCATCGTCACGGTAAATCAGTACACCCTAAAGGAAACATTACGAAAATGTCGTAAAAATACGTCTATGGAAATCTGTCATGAAATCTGCTGTGAGGATCACAGCACTTCTCACATTCAATTCATTTTCTTCGCATTTATCGTTCACTAATGTCTTCGAACACTTCGTATGTTGTTTCGGTTGCTGTTTAAGGGATTTCGTCTTCCCTATGAATGCCGTGGAATGCTGATTGTGTCATTTCTTCTTGCAATGCTAGAAGTAGCTGGGCTAAGGCTTTTTCACGTGCATTGGTGGAGAGGGTTGGGAAGGGGCGAACTAAAGCCTTTGTTTCCTGATCTACAGTATCATTAACCATTGGGCTACTCCCACCTTATGTATCTTTATATATCGTTATCCATTTCACGAATGTTGCTAAGCTATTTCGCTAGCATTTCTTCCAGAATCCTGATAATTATGCAATCCGGGACTTATTATCTGTTTCTTCTATTCAACCCCGCTCCTTTTATTGACTGTTTTCCTGCTTTTGCCTTTTCTTATTCTCTTCATTTTCTATTTTCAAAATTTCGTTTTCCCTATTGGTGCCGTCGGTCCTGCTGTGTTGAGACTCCTATGGTTTTTCGTTCCTTTTTTTCTTAGACACATTCCTTTAGTATTTCGACTTTAAGCTCTTGGTTTTTTGTCATTATTCTTTAACGTATTTTGAGTACTGATCATAAATTAAGATATTTTAATCCACATTTCTATCTTTACAGCTATTTCAATCAAGTTCATTTCGGATCGCTTGCCCGAGCTCTCTGATGGCTCGCCCCGACTTTAAATGTCATATGCTGGGATATTTTCCGCTAAAAGTACCTTCTTGTTCCTGGATATTCGTTTCATTTGATCTTCTTTGGTTAATTTCTTCTGATTTAATCGAAACAACGTGCTGCAGTGCGAAGGCTGTTTAAGAATGCATAATTTCTTCTCGTATGAACATTTATAGCATGTAAAAGCTAAATTTCACCAGTGCCATAGGTTTTTCATCTAATTCATTCCACCCTACAGTATCCCTTGCGGCATTTTTCTTCAAGTGCATGCACTAATTTTCAGCATTTCCATGACGGGTGATTCTGATGGACTTTTCTTTGCATCTGCTGAAACAAATCTCGTTTGCAGAAACCGCGCTCCATTAGTAATATCCTTGGCGCTGGTTTGTACTTTAGAAAAAGGTTTTTTCGGCGAGGAAATCGCGAAATAATAATCTTCTTTAGGGCTTAGTTCTCATAGCACTATAGGAGGTAATTCTACGATTTTTCTGCACTGTTTTCTGCGCAAAATTTCAACAAAATACTTAATTTTTACCCAAAACGATGCTGAGATATTCGCAAAACTTGGACCCTGGGCTAGAGCAAACCTCGATTTCCCTTCCCGCGGGCTCGCGCATTACACAATGCCCCACGGAAGCCTTTGCTCTACGTTTCTCTCGGCTTGTTTTCTATCTACCAGTGTCAAGTTACTTAGTTTTACTAAGCTGTTTATCTTAGAAAAGTCGGCATCTGTCAATTTGTTTAACATCATTCCTAATCTTGAAAGTTTTATTATTTTCGTTGATTTTCGTGGTATATGCTATTCTATGTTGATCATTTATGCTCTTTACACATAGTCTACTATAGCGTATTCAACTCCAACTTTCATTTAAATTAAGATTTACAAGTGACAAAATGGTCCATCACTTTTGTTTGGTAGCTGATACATGGCAATATTGATTTTCGCCTCCATATTCCGATTATCCAACGTTTTTTCGTGGTATATGCTATTCTATGTTGATCATTTATGCTCTTTACACATAGTCTACTATAGCGTATTCAACTCCAACTTTATCCTGGCGATATCCTCTTAAAGCTTCATCATGGTGAGGGGCTTTCGACCAGATGCAAACCTGCGATATACGGTAGTTAATCCATACTTTAGTATGGTCGAAAATCCTTAGAGTTTTAACATTTCTATAGGGTAATTCAAGTAAGTTTAGGTACATATATACCGTGTATTGTCACTGTCCTGGAAAGAAAAACTTGCGACAAGGCAGTGCACTTCCACGATTAGCGAGTGGGTGCGTGTGGTACCGACCTGGAAACACTGATACCTGATAAAGATTCTCGAGAAGAAATTTTCTACCTTGAAAAGTACTAAGTACTAACTGAAAACCGGCTGATTATTTGGTTCATGGAAAATTATGTCTTGATATACTGAGTCCTGTGTGTAAAAAGTTCTTCCAAGTTCCATAAGTGAGGCTATAAAACTCTATAGCAAGCGATTTTTTAACGATTTATCTCATTGATCGTTCCTATTAGAACTGATGTCATTGCTATAGTAAATTTTACGATAGTGGCTTGCTAGCTAATAAAGTATAAAAGAATAAAGCTCTTGGCGTTGATCAATCGCTGAGGGATGCGCCATGCATTCTGCTTCATTAAGCATCGTTTGGAGGTGATTGAATGCCTATATGGCTTTTACAATGGCTCGCGGTGACCTACCGATGTATCGAGCCAATGCTGCTATCCTCCCAGTCAAGCCTGGTGCCAATTTGCCGACTTCGGAGCGCTGGAAGGCTTGGTGGACTATGGTTTACGGCCAAAACAATGGGCGTTTTTCTACTCACTAGTTTGGTCGCAAATATAGTTTCAAATATGTAAATCGTTATCTAGATTGTATCGTCTAGATTTTTAGGTAAAATTGGATAATATTTTGGGAAGAACGAAAAGTCCTGCAATTACCTTATTAAGAGAAGAAGCTATCTGTCTGATCGGTCCCATTTTTCATACTGTTCTGGTTTTAGGGTTTCAATCATTTTTCTATTACCCAGGATCGACTTTCTATTAACCTCGGCATTGAATTGTGAATTCGTCGTTTTCTCTCATAGCAATCGCGAGGTTGCTAATGCAATTTCAATGCAATTAAAACATATATAAGTTTATCTAAAGCAAACTGGATAGAAATCCGCCTGTTTGCTGTACTTCTTAGAAAAGGTCTTCTTTTTTAGTTTTCCTCAAAAATCTGCATAAAATTGATCTTTTAAGGCGGTAACTCACAGGTTTTTCTCCACAAGCGACTTGTGTGATGTTAAACAATTTTTTCTATTTATTATATTTTATACGATCCGCCTTCACATCTACTCTACTGATTACAACACTTCTCACTTTCGATTCGTTTCATCGCATCCATCACCCGCTGAGGTCTTCAACTTTTAAGTATAGTTTCTACTGTTGTTAAAGGATTTTCATTTCATCTTGCGTGTCGTAAGATGCTGGTCTAGTCCATTCTCTCTGGAGTTCTGAGGAAGCGAGGCTGGAGCGTTACCAACTGGATTCCACAAAATGGTTTTTAACCGGACAACGCTGGTGCCAATGTCCCGATCCAGGAGGGATTAGTGGCTTGGTGAGCCTGGAACGGGATCGAACTAGCACCTTCCTCGTAATGGTGGGCACCAATGTCACTTATCCATCCGCCCATTGTTGTTAAATAAATAAAAGGTCCAATCGTTGGAATTCGGTTTACATATCGAAGTCCTAAAAATAGGTCGAAGTATTTCCATTTTGATCCTACCTGTAGATGTTTTACTATTATGCAAAGAAAGAATGAAAGGTAACTGTTATATCCAGAATCTATTTATGCACATGGATAGGAAACACTTAGATATAAAAAAATCTTGGGAATTATTTTTGTTGTGAAAAATAGAGTCTTGTTTTCTTCAAAAACAATCAGACCACTCACCGCGGCAATCCGGAGAATCTTGGTTCAAAAAACTATCAGAAGATATCTTTCAGTGAGTGTACTCCATAACGAACAGAAGTGCTTGAAGGACTGAGTGACGTTCCCGATCATCTCTAATATTCGTTGATATTTTTTCCCTTATGGTCATATGCTTGAAGATCTTTCTAGAATGTTAAGTTCATTACGAATAGTTGTTTACATGTATTAGTAAATCTTTCAATTTAACAGTAAAGTGGCTTTGAACCTGAAAGAACTTATACCTGATGTTACTCAGAAGTCATTCCACAAAGCGTTTCTAGTTCAGATAAAATCTAATTTAGTTTACGTTTCACTAATTTAACAAACTCGATCAAAAAGTCATACTTTTTATCAATGCCGAGGTTATCAGTCTTAGAAACCACTGGCAATATTTTTTCATTCACTGAAGTCTTTGATAAGTTGT
>MQTX01000264.1:188809-235874 GCA_009735665.1 Angiostrongylus cantonensis | reverse complement strand
AATTTCAATGCAATTAAAAAATATTTAAGTTTATCTAAAGCAAACTGGATAGAAATCCGCCTGTTTGCTGTACTTCTTAGAAAAGGTCTTCTTTTTTAGTTTTCCTCAAAAATCTGCATAAAATTGATCTTTTAAGGCGGTAACTCACAGGTTTTTCTCCACAAGCGACTTGTGTGATGTTAAACAATTTTTTCTATTTATTATATTTTATACGATCCGCCTTCACATCTACTCTACTGATTACAACACTTCTCACTTTCGATTCGTTTCATCGCATCCATCACCCGCTGAGGTCTTCAACTTTTAAGTATAGTTTCTACTGTTGTTAAAGGATTTTCATTTCATCTTGCGTGTCGTAAGATGCTGGTCTAGTCCATTCTCTCTGGAGTTCTGAGGAAGCGAGGCTGGAGCGTTACCAACTGGATTCCACAAAATGGTTTTTAACCGGACAACGCTGGTGCCAATGTCCCGATCCAGGAGGGATTAGTGGCTTGGTGAGCCTGGAACGGGATCGAACTAGCACCTTCCTCGTAATGGTGGGCACCAATGTCACTTATCCATCCGCCCATTGTTGTTAAATAAATAAAAGGTCCAATCGTTGGAATTCGGTTTACATATCGAAGTCCTAAAAATAGGTCGAAGTATTTCCATTTTGATCCTACCTGTAGATGTTTTACTATTATGCAAAGAAAGAATGAAAGGTAACTGTTATATCCAGAATCTATTTATGCACATGGATAGGAAACACTTAGATATAAAAAAATCTTGGGAATTATTTTTGTTGTGAAAAATAGAGTCTTGTTTTCTTCAAAAACAATCAGACCACTCACCGCGGCAATCCGGAGAATCTTGGTTCAAAAAACTATCAGAAGATATCTTTCAGTGAGTGTACTCCATAACGAACAGAAGTGCTTGAAGGACTGAGTGACGTTCCCGATCATCTCTAATATTCGTTGATATTTTTTCCCTTATGGTCATATGCTTGAAGATCTTTCTAGAATGTTAAGTTCATTACGAATAGTTGTTTACATGTATTAGTAAATCTTTCAATTTAACAGTAAAGTGGCTTTGAACCTGAAAGAACTTATACCTGATGTTACTCAGAAGTCATTCCACAAAGCGTTTCTAGTTCAGATAAAATCTAATTTAGTTTACGTTTCACTAATTTAACAAACTCGATCAAAAAGTCATACTTTTTATCAATGCCGAGGTTATCAGTCTTAGAAACCACTGGCAATATTTTTTCATTTGCTGAAGTCTTTGATAAGTTGTGGGCTCGGTAGAGTTGTAGGAGAGCCGCTTGTTCTTCTAGGAGTCAATAAGATTCGTGTAAAATGTTGTTGCTTTCAATTCCTTATAATTGAAACTATGTCTTTCCCTATTTTCCTTTAATACAAATAGTGGCGCACATTGACGACGCCATTCGAGGTTACCGTCGCACTGTAATGGCCCAAATACTGCTGAGTCAGTCGCTACTCTAGCACGAATACGAACCTTCGTGGAAAAAAGAAACCAAAAAAGATGATTTTTGGGTGTTGAGAGATCAGTCTGTATCTTGTTAGAATAAGGATGCATGCGTCTTGTTGGCAAAGATCTGTGGATTTTCACTGTTTTTATTTCATCTAAAAAGTCCAATTTGTGCCGAGATATATTCATTTGATATTCAAAAGGTACATTATTTTCGTTTAGGTATTCACTGAAATCAATTCCTATTTAACTTATTGTTTACTTCCTACTCTTTTGAATGGTAGGGTATGTTGCGAATTATAACTTCAATCTTCAATGGGGGCTAATGCATTCACCACCACACCGTGCGGTTTTCAGCTTATTTCATATTGTCGCAAATATGTATTAAGAAATAACAGTAGTGCGTATTAAAAGTTTGATCGTATAGTTTGCCTGTAGTGGTAAGAGAGCACTGCGTGAATTTTCACAACAGGAGAAGTATGCTTCGAGTAGTTGATATTCTCTAGAGCTATTTATATCCGATCTGTAGGTCGATGTTTATTCGCTAACCCAATACACCTACTTAAAGCATATTTCGTCACATCCCCAATGACGATTGAAGAGGGGAGCACGAACATCGAACATGAGGCCGCGCCACACCATTCGCTAACAACCATTATTGAAGCAATTCTGCTGAAAAACGTGTGCACAGTTTGCTAAACAGACATGGCGAAGATGGCTAGTTTTAGATGGCTGAAGACAAACATGTGATTCATTGGAAGCCTTTTTAAAATAGATGGCAAATCAATGGATTTTCACTTTTTTTAGCCATAAGTGAAGCAAGAAGGGGCGGATAGCACAGTGGAGGTGATGTCCGTTATCACGAGCATGATGGTAGTTCGGTTTCGTTCCGGACCAAGCAAGACTGTCATACCGCTGGGGTCGGGAAATTGGTACCGGACTTGCCTGAGAAAAAACACTCTTTGTAATTCAATTGGGAACGCTCCAGCTCGGCTATCTCAGGACTCCAGGAAGAATTGCTCTACCAGCATTTCACAATATTGAACATGAAATGAAAATCCTCAAGCAGCAACCGAAGCCAAGTGTAAAAGTTGGAAGATAATCGTGGACAATGGATGCAAGGAAGCGGATCGAATGTGAGAAGTGCTGGGATCCGCATAGGTGACGTGAAGACGGGTCTTATTAAATAAAAATAGTAATAAATGAAGGAAGAATTCACCAGCTATTAAAATTGCTTCGCTATTCCTTCATTGGCCTAAGAACAATTTATCCGTACTGGAAGTAGTTAGGTGGTAGAAATCAATCATCGGTTCTGCATCACCCCGATTGTTGACGTGTGAGTCATTTGTGGAATGCCAACGTGAGTCAGAAGACTGCCTTCCCTTGCCACAAACATTATTTTCTCCCATTCCGTTTCGTGTCAGTTGAAAGCTCGTGTTAATGTTTAGTTTATTACTGCTACATTCTTTTCTCCAGATTGGGTCATAATTCTGTTCATTCTTCTCATAGTAACTAAAGCGACGTAGAGTTTTGGAATGTGCGAAATGAATCGACTGTTTTCTGTTACGGGGGTTCGGTTTTGACATTAGAGAGATTTATTAGACAGAAAGGGCGTATTTGGCGCAGTGGTTGGAGGTGCCGCTGCGACACACACGTGGAATCGATCCCCATGCCCATGACT
Source organism: Angiostrongylus cantonensis (assembly GCA_009735665.1). NCBI lineage: Eukaryota > Metazoa > Nematoda > Chromadorea > Rhabditida > Metastrongylidae > Angiostrongylus > Angiostrongylus cantonensis. The sequence continues at coordinate 232,726 of MQTX01000264.1, read as the reverse complement.
CACCAAGCCTTCCATCCCTCCGGGGTCGGCAAATTGGTACGAGACATGTCTGGGAGGATAGCAGCACTGACTCGATGCATCGGTAGGCCACCGCGAGTCATTGTTAAGGCCAGGTATGCATTCAATCACCTCCAGCGATACTTAACGAAGTCGAATGCATGGCGCATTCCTCAGGAATTGATCAACGCCGAGAGCTTTTTAGAGCTTTCATGAGACAAAAGCACATGATTTCAATCCTGATTTCTTTTCACGATTATAAAGTTCTACGTACTGGTAGCGTTCGCACCACTTCCCTCTTGTACTGTCATCATACATGTTATTCAATTTCGCAGTCTCTTTAGTGCTCTCAAGTCTTTATTTATCGGTGTTCGGTAAAGTGCTTATAGTTATACACATTGTAGCACTGTTAAATAGAAAGTTATCCGGCCGAGGACTCAGTGAAGTTGTAATTTTTGAAAGTCAACACTGATTATTCAGATATTGTCGTCCTCACTGTGCCTTGTTTTAGCTGTATTGGTCCATAGAAGATCCTTAACTGTGCCCGATATTTTCACGAAACTTGACTCGATGCATCGGTAGGCCACCGCGAGTCATTGTTAAGGCCAGGTATGCATTCAATCACCTCCAGCGATACTTAACGAAGTCGAATGCATGGCGCATTCCTCAGGAATTGATCAACGCCGAGAGCTTTTTAGAGCTTTCATGAGACAAAAGCACATGATTTCAATCCTGATTTCTTTTCACGATTATAAAGTTCTACGTACTGGTAGCGTTCGCACCACTTCCCTCTTGTACTGTCATCATACATGTTATTCAATTTCGCAGTCTCTTTAGTGCTCTCAAGTCTTTATTTATCGGTGTTCGGTAAAGTGCTTATAGTTATACACATTGTAGCACTGTTAAATAGAAAGTTATCCGGCCGAGGACTCAGTGAAGTTGTAATTTTTGAAAGTCAACACTGATTATTCAGATATTGTCGTCCTCACTGTGCCCTGTTTTAGCTGTATTGGTCCATAGAGGATCCTTAACGGTGCCCGATATTTTCACGAAACTCAGAAACTGCTATTATAGTGATATTCATCTTCCGGTGCTCATTTCATCATTATGCAATGGAGTAGGAAAGTGCTGAGTTTTGAGTGTGTGTTGCCTTTGAACGTCGAGACATAGGTTAGAAATTCCCAGTATTCAGGTGGTTGCGGAGAACCGTCATCAATAGGCTATAGTGGTAATTCAGAGTTCTAGTTCTCCAAGTGCCCCCGAAGCTTTTTTTCCTTTCGTGTTTTGCACCCTATAATTATTGTTGGGTACTTGTGGAATGTAAAGAAAAAAAAACGACTAACTACGCTCTTCTATTGAGGAGTAGATTTTTTGCGCTTTCACTTCGCTCTTAAGTGTGGTAGCAATCATATACCTAAAGATAATGGAAAGCCCTGTTATCTGTGAATCATTGTTCATGAACATAATGGAGTATAAGACTGGTGATTTTCTTTAAGATTTCTTCTGGCTGATTCAAAAATCTCGTGAACCCTAGTAACTACCCGGAGATTTTTAAACGTCGTTTCAAAATCACCCGTTGAATATTAGTAAAACCTCTATTAGTCCCATATTCAAATGCCAGAGCTGTTCACTATTTCATTTTCACTCAAGGAACAATAGAATGACCACTATTTTGGCAAGAAGCTCTTCTTTTTTACTATCTTTTTCGTGAAGGTAGCCAGAAGGCGGCATACCGGGCTCGGCCGTGGCATATACTTATTTTTATCTGATCTTCCAGATAGAGGTGTCCATCTTGTTCTTAGCTTGTATTCTAGCTGAGCGAAGCGTTATGAACTCCTCACTCATCATTACAGTTCTACACGTAGGCCAAAATACCTCTAAGCCAAAATGAGGGTTAAATCACTAGATGCGCTGCTAAGTAAACATAGGAAATGTTCTGTGGATATGGTAGAAGGTCTTCACTCGCTAGGAATGCGAAGCGATTCTTCGTTCTAGTTCTCTCAGAATAATGAATTTATCGTAGTCTCGTCTTTATGAAACCACTCACCGAGAACTTTCTATAGGCAATTAATCATCCTTCTTCTCTTATGTTATTCTCCCACATTTCACTTTTCATGATGCGCGCTAGGAATCCTTCCACGGAACTCCAATAAACGCCAACGAAAACGACTATTTAATTCGTTCGAGTGCTTATAAATAAAGTCTTCATTATTAGTAAAATACTTGATGGCTTCACCATCGAGCTGTCATTTTATTTTCGGATGTTTCAGTAAAGAAATTACAAATTCTAATTGTTGTCAACTAATAGAACTAGGAGTTTGCATTTGATAAAGGATAACAGACTCAGGTCAATTCTCACGTAGTTTTAGAATCTCAGATCTTTACGTGCTAAAATTTGTCCGATGAGCTGTTTTGTAGTGGTTTTTGGGAAATAACAAGGTCATCTTTCTGTCTAAAATTAATGAGTCCTTTTTCTTTAGTGAATACTTCGATACTTTAGCAGTTGGTGTTGTTTTTTTTTTACTGTTCCTCTTGTTTTGAATGTTTTTATCCCTAGGAAAAAAAATAGTGGTAAAGTTACTTGGCGAATGACCTTACATTTTGCTTAACCCAGCGTTTTTACGCTCTTATGAATATTTTTGAAAGGAATCTCTACCATCTTTGCTTTTTCTTGTAGTGTTTTAAAACATGATATCTTATAGAATTTCATGAGATGTTAGTCTAATCGATATAAAATCGTAAAAATCCACGCAGTTTTCAAATCATTGGATTCCATCTCTTCATTGGGACGATTACAGCTCCATTTTCTGTTCGTTTTAGGTTCATCGTTCTATCAGTTTTCTCTTGTTTGCTTCTGCCGATCTGGTCTTTAACTGGACGAAAATCACTGATTTTTTTTTATTCTTGTTTCCGTCTTTCGTTTTCCTTTCGTACACCGTTCTCAGCGCGCACATCGCAGATCCCTCAGCTCGTCATGATTTATTGCTTCATTACAACCTCACTATATCCTTTCGCTGCCGTCGAGCCCTCGTTCCTCGATTCTGTTAGCAAGAGCTTATGTCTTTAAGCGCTTTGATATCGATTAGTTTCATTGTTGTGCTTGCCGTACGAGTGTAAATCAATGGCGATAGGCGACAAAGGTTTGCTTTGGGTGGCGATAGAGTGTCGTCGCTGTCGCTAATGAGAGCTTTCTCCAATGGTATGGAAGGTTATGGTTTATGTGAACGAATCGCTAAATGATCTGCTCTACGTTGACTTGTCGTGGTCTTTATCGACGCTATCATTTAGAGGAAATCAGCCGTAAATCAGATATTATATGTGCTAAGCACGGATTATATCTGATCTTTGTATTTTTTCACGCGGAAGTTGTTATATTGCATAAAACCTCATTCTCTCCTTATTCACCAATAAATGCTGAATAAAATTTCTGTTTAGAATTAATGAATCCATTGCGAAGTACAAGGGCGCGTGTGGCGCAGTAGTTGGAGGCGCCACTGCAACACACACGTTGAATCGATTCCCGCGTCCATGGCCCACCAAACCCATGGTCCAACGATACTTAACGATTTCGAGTACATATCGCATCCCTCAAGGATTGATCAACGCTGAGAGCTTTATCCTTTATCCTTTTTTTCGAAATATAGTATTCTGCTAGGTTAAGAACTTGGAAATATTGTTATATGTGCAAACGAATTAAACAACGATGGTTCGAGATGACCTGCAATATACACGTGGTCGTAAGCTTGCTGAGATATTTGCAAAACTTCGGGCCACTGGTGTTTGGGGTGGGGAACCAACGCGCTATTGTCCTTTCCGGGGAGTAACGCGTTCACTACCACTCATTGCAGGTCCTTCGTTTCGCTTGTCTCTCAGCTATATTCATTTATATATAAATTATGGTTATATTTTACATAACACCTGCCATTAAAAATTAGTGGGCAGCAAGTAAAATTTGACGTTGGTTCGATCGCGCGCCCCATACTCATCAAATATCCTTTTTTTCGAAATATAGTATTCTGCTAGGTTAAGAACTTGGAAATATTGTTATATGTGCAAACGAATTAAACAACGATGGTTCGAGATGACCTGCAATATACACGTGGTCGTAAGCTTGCTGAGATATTTGCAAAACTTCGGGCCACTGGTGTTTGGGGTGGGGAACCAACGCGCTATTGTCCTTTCCGGGGAGTAACGCGTTCACTACCACTCATTGCAGGTCCTTCGTTTCGCTTGTCTCTCAGCTATATTCATTTATATATAAATTATGGTTATATTTTACATAACACCTGCCATTAAAAATTAGTGGGCAGCAAGTAAAATTTGACGTTGGTTCGATCGCGCGCCCTATACTCATCAATCCTTCCATCCCTTCGGAGTCGGCAATTGCTACCAGACCTGTCTAGTAAAACAGTAGCACTGACTCGATACATCGGTAGGCCAGATGGAGTCATTTTATCGGCCAAATATGTATTCGGTCACCTCTGAAGGTGCTCGATGAACTCGAATGCATGGCGCATTCCGTACGAATAGATCAGCTGCGAACACTTTGCGCCTTATCTTTTTTATGTGAAAAAAATCCAGGTCATTTTCCTAGCGTTTACCTTCTATTTGTCCTTTCATGGTTGACGCCGATCTTTGTTACCCTAACTCAATGAAATAGCTATTTTACCAATTGAATTCGTCTGCATTTTTTGTTCAAGTGTTTATAGAAGAATTTTTGTGGCAATGTCACAAAATGGTGAAATGGCTCCTCCGTTTCTTCACTTTAAGTTGAGCTGCGTACCTGTTGATACGATTCCAAAGGTATAAGTTGTGAAGCTTCCTTCAGTTTAACCAGAAAACAATAATTTCCTGAAAAGTTATGAAAGAACGAAGATTTTTTGTTACCTGAGAGAAACCAATTCTGTGTGATTGGTTACGATTTATGAACTTATAGTTGAGTAGGTAGAGTAGTGATAGTAGAGTGGATGTGGTACTCACGTGCACTTGAACTCAAGTGCAGATCGCATTTCTTGCTCAAATAGTCAGTAGAATTCTCAGTAGTTGTCAGTTGTTCATTAACAGAACAGTGATGAATAAATAGAACCCTCAACTGAGATAAGGTAAACCCTCAACTGAACGAGGGTCAATTTCTCAAATCGTAGTTGTCAACAGCTTAACGATTTACGGCGTTAGCGAATTTATAGATGCCAAACCGCATCTCAATGAGATTGACTAAATGTTGTGAATGCTTTCTATGTTTTGAATTAGTACCTTAATGTTCCTAACTACAAAGTGATTAGGAAACCAATTGGTATTTTCCTGTTTCGTAGTCTCAGTCATCGAGAAAATAATCCTTTTTCCGGATAGTATTGAATGGGAGTGTTATGGAGTGTATTCAGCTAGTCTGTGCTGTTTTTGAGTTTTTATGAAGCATTTCGTCCGTTTGCAAAATTCAAATTCTCAGTCTAGTGCAATTTGGTTCGATTCACCATAAAATGCTGACATTGTTTCCACTGAATTTCATGAAAGCTCATTCTGGAGCTACAAGGCTGAAGAAACCGTAATGAAGAAACAAATTAATACCCTGTTGATGATTGGTGTATACGGGAATATGTCTGGATGGTTGTGAAATGTCTGGAAGAGGAAAGAAGGAACTTGAACTGGATTTCATCTAGTTTTTAACTATGCAGGAGTTATGGGATACTCCCTACTGTTGTCTTCCGTATTCCAATGTGGGTACGTATAGATTTAGCGCAGCACTTCCCAACTTCCTGATTAAGCCTATCAGTATCAGTCTATCAGGTAGAAAATAAACAAAGCACTATCATATCATATCTCTAAGTGGAATTCTCATTGAAACTGTTCCTAACCTCAAAAACGGTCTTTCCCGGTTCAGTTCTGAACCGTTTGTGAACATAACTTTAATGAAACTGAGATACTTGCAAAACTCCGGACCGCAGGTGTCTGCGGTGGAAAACGAACGCGCTATTTTCCTTTCCGGGGAGTAACGTGTTCACCACCACATTATGCCGGTCCTTCGTCTTGCCTGTCTCTCAGCTAGTTAGCGCGTTCGTTCCCCTCCGCAGACACCTGCGGTCCAGAGTTTTTCAAATATCTCAGCTTCATTAAAGTTATTTTTCGAAATATACCCTGCAATTAAAAAGAGTAAGCAGTAAACAAAATGGTTAAGATTGTTTGTGAACATTTCAGTCGCTGGCTGATGATAAAATGGTGCGTTCATTTTTCAGCACAATACAATTCGATGAAATTTCCCGTCCCGAACAATGCATCCCATCGGATTGACTGACAACCCGTCGATTTCATGATTGGGGGGCACTATTGTTGGAACGAATGAGTGAAAACTTCTCCAGGGTAACCTGGAATCTACTCGTCGTATCCAGAAATTTCATACCAGTAGTTCGAAAACGGCATCGTCATTTTCTATTGGTCTACTATTTTAAGATGTTTTAAGGTGTAATCGTACCCACATAAAACCCTCAACGGCGAAGTTGGTTGTAGTCATTTCATCTTTCCTTGTACGTTTGTCTTTTCCTTTGCCTAAATTCCTCCTGTGATACTCAAAGGTCGATCGGTCTAGTGGTCCTGTTAACTTTGGGAAAGTAAACGTAGTGGTACTGAGATATTTGCAAAACTCCGGACGGCAGGTGTCTGCGGTGGGCATCGAACCCGTTCCGGGGGTTAACGCGTTCAGCACCACACCATGCACGTATTTCGTTTAGCCTTCCTCTTTCATAGTAACTGCCACAACCTAATCAACGTTTCATTAAAATCAGTGAGATTTTTGCAAACCCTTGCTCCATGCCTTTATCATAGCGTCGATATCGTTTTCACATGATACCATGTAAACCGGTAGGTCAACGAACTGCAGGAGTGTTCTTCAAAGCGTACATAGCTTGACGCTCTCTGGAATTCTTCTCTGATGTGGGAAATGAGATTAAACACAACGGTTATTTGGGTTATAGACGGTTTTTGTTTTGTCTGGCGACGCGACGCTACATCATGCGAACTGGCGACGCGGCAAAAATAACTGGCGACGCGTGCAGTACGATGATTTGGGCAGGCAGACACCCACCTGTATTGATGACTGGAAATCGGCTAGTCGTGTGCAGTGTGCTTAATTGAGGCCCTTTTTTCTGCCCACCTATCCCCATATCCTGCAAAGAGATCACCATCTGCTTCCTCAAGGAGTCTCCAGGATGATCTGACTCGCCCCGGACCGTCGAGACGCAAATCTTTAGTCTGTTGTTTGCTCTCCTCTACGTTTTTGCAAATTGTCGTCGTTATCTCGCTGTTGAGAATCGTCGTACGAAGAATGTTGGGTCGTGAGAAGATTTATTGACTTTGTGTAGCAATGGCATCGTAAAAGAAAACCTGCACATTTGAGTTCGGCCGAGTTTGTGTCTGGGATAGGGCGGAAACGCTCCTTAGGTTCTTCATGCTTTCATCCAGTGGGGAACTTGTCAGGTCAGCAGGTGTTGTCCTGCCCTTTTCAGTAAAGCATAAACAAGTTTTTGTCTTCATTTCTAGTCATTTCTTCTCTTTTTGTCCACTCATGCTTTCATTCCACAGTAGAGAAAGCCTTAGATGATTACAATCTCTTTGATCAGCTTGAATATTGTCATCATTTGTAGATATCAATCGATATATCGATTTGTAGATATCCATATTTGTTTCAAAATATCTTTGAATTTTTTTCTGCATTCTATATAAATCTATTACTCTGCTTTTTTATTCATTACAATGATAGCTTTCACTTATCTCTAACTCTCGAACTCTACTGATCAGTGATATCTTCATTTGAATGACATTGCACGTGAATTCATTTTTAAGAGAGCGTGTGTACTTATAACCAAGTTCATAAGATTATTTGGATATATTTATCCCCTATCATAAACCTTGGTGTTTAAACTTTGGCACCAAAGGCGGTCATCTGTCACCTGTATTCCAATCAATTATTGGTTGACCAGAGTGTACGATAGTAAAGCCTATATTCGTCCGTGTTGTACGGCACAGCTGCTCACTCAGTGCGCTTTGTTCATTAGAGGATTGAGGCGAAGAGCATTACACTTTAGGTACGAAGCCGTTTTTTCTTAGGGCTTTTGTTAGAGATGAACGCTGTTGGTGAATCACAGATGTCTCATAGTACTCTTGAGGAACTTTTGTCCATACATGACGACTCTGAACCGGTTCCGTGGACTTTTTGTTAATACATGCGTATTTGCGGACGCATTCATGGATATCAGTGCATTTATTTGGGATGTATACATCGATCTGATATTTCAGAGATAAGCACATTCCCGTACGACTTCATCTCCGGAGAAGTCCATTCACATGTGCTCTGCGTTAAGCTCATTATTCGTCCCATAGGGACATGTCTCGTAGCCTCGCGACTAGCCTGCTCGATACCCTCATGTCAGGGATATCCATGGAAACCATGCTATACTATCTGATCACTCACTAATCATGTTTATTAGCTATTTATATATACATTTTCATTTAATGCGTTATATTTACTCATAGTAAGTCCATTACATTAGTTATGCTGAATGACCGATATAATGTGGGTTATCACAGGCCCATTGGTTCATAGTATAACGCATAGACTATAGGTTTAGCTTAAAAAGTGAATTCTACCACACACGACTTTGACTTACGACGGGTATTAGAGGTATTAGGTTGAGTTAACAAAACAGAGGGAGCCATAGTGCACCTAAGGTAGTCACGGGTGGATGGAGTTTCCTGGTGGGTCATCTATTAGTACAGGAATGGTTTCTACTTTCTAATTTTAGATCCTATTACGTTTTCCCATCTTGTTGAAGATACTGGGCGAAGACACATGGAGGCTAATGGCTTGAATATGTTAAAGAACATAACGCTCTCGTACAATTCTTTCGGCTGCATGTCGAGTGGTATTTCGACATATCGAGTGAAGTCTTTAACCAAAACTATTTTTTAGTCTATTCATTTACTTCCGCTCTCTTTCGCGTTTGGTTATGGCTATCGTTGCTGTTCTTGAACAACTTCTTGAGACCTTGTACTTGAAGCCTGCACACTTCACACTTCCACTTCCCACACTTTTACATCCATATTCACCAATTTTTTGTCAGTACTTGAAATGCACAAATGGTAGTCGGAATCACATTGTTAACTTTTTATTTACTGCCTATTACCGTTTTTCTTGGCAGGGTATTCTATATGGTACAAGCACAATTGAGCTGGCATATTGGCAAAACAACGGACTGCAAGTGTCTGCGGTGGGGAACGAGCGTGTTATTACCTTTTCCGGGGATAGCGCGTTCACCACTACACAGTTCTGGTCCTTCGTTTCGCATTTCTCTCAGCAAGACACCTGCGATCCGGAGTTTTGCAATTAATGGTATTATTATTCGTAAAGTGCTTAACATAGAGGCTTAATGTTGTCGCACGGACGACGTTATGAATATTCAACATCACTGACTACTACGGAGCTAACACTATTCTGCAAATAAACTTCCGTTCTTGTGGCGCTCTTATTTCGTAGTTTTGTTAGGAAGGTAGTACCTTTCATTAGAAGGGTACGTGCCCTTCGAACTGAATGTTTGAAGGCGTTGTACTTTAAAATCATTTTCTCCATACGTTCTGGAAAAATGCTACACTTTCCTGATTACGGTATTAAATAGGTCACTTTTCAACAAAACGTATACTTTTTTTCGTATCGCACCAACACAATGAACCACTCAACGATATTCGTTAGGAAAGCACTTGCTCCTGTCTTGGCGTTACATAGTGAATTGTTCAAACGGTTCCCATTAGGGTTCTCATCCACTCATGTCTCATGTAGGAGTTGTTCAAGCTCTGTGAAAAAAATCTGTGCTTTAGATCGGTGGTTATTCTCTTTTCGATGTTACATCTAACGGAAACGTGTTTCTGACGACTTTTTTTTTTTTACAACGATTGCTGCTTAACTTTCTGATTTCCAACATTCCGTTGTTTGCAATAGAGTTCATTGAACTCACTCCTTAACGTAGGTCGAAAGTGCGGGTGCTTTTGAGATGGAACGGGATATTCTTAACGTCTTATTTGCGGTGACATGTACCAGAATGCTAGCTACACTACCGTGCTGCTCACAAAGTGTCAGGTGTACATGATGTACGTCAATGTTGAGAGAGCAGTGGTATTTGATTGTTTGATTTTGTGTGAAGATGTCTCCATGGAAGCTTTTGATTATAGTAGGGACACGTTGTAAATGATCACTTTGGGCCCTGAAATTTCACCTGTTTCTTTCGTCCTAATGGTGCCGTATCCCGAGATCGTTCGAGCCAAATCTGATGATTTCTTAACAACTTCTTGTTGGGTGAATACTTAGGAATGTCTTGAGTTGAGCTGTCTTGGAGACACGATATATTCACGGATATCTTTTTAGGTCTTCTGAAGTATAGGATGGGTTCTTGTGTTAGAATCAGTTCTGAATCGCATCCCACTCATTTGATCACGGACTTTTGCCCAAATCGACGTGTTAGAATTCACAACAGTCCTGCGATTCACGTACACACTATGGCACCCGTACCAGAGATATGGATATTGGTGTGTACATACAAATGGTATATGATAATCTAACGAAGCAAAGGCCAAGACCATATGCTAAATATTTCTAGATCTTAGAGCTAGCACAACATTGCTTCTGCTAGTCGATCAATATACATCGGCTCGGCCACATGAGGAACCATTACTCATCCTAGTCTCGAGAAGGGCACGTGTAGCACAGTGGTTAGAGATACACTGCAATACGCCTCCGATCGTTCTCGTGCGCCCAGCTCACCAAGCATTCCATCCATTGGTGGTCGGCAAATTGGTACCAGACCGGTCTGGAAGGATAGCAGCACTGATAAAATACGTGGGTAGGCTATCGCGAGTCAATATATGGGCCGGATATGCATTCAATCAGCTCTAACGATGCTCGAGGAAGTAGGATGCATGGTGCATCCCTCAGAGATTGATCAACGCCGAGAGCTTTCTTTTTAGTTAGTCTCGAGATCTCAAGTCTCGAGATCCCTTATTTAAAGGACGTCTATGCGCAACAGGGGTTCTATAGTATTAATCTATTTATGAAATATTTCTAGAAACCGGTTTTCATTTAGCCTCGATGTAAACAATCAATATTTTCTTGGATTATTAAACTAACACTTGGTTGTTAACAAGTTTTCTCTAGCGTTTCGACGTCTTCTGTTCTATTGAACCGTTCTTGTTTTCAGTAAGGCAAAGACATTAAAACGTTAACCGGAACAAATTTATTGCCAACCTCGCGTTGTTTTAATAATGTAAGAGAGTATCATTCATGAATTGTTCTAGTGATAGTGCATCATCCATCAGAAGCCGACTTCTTCATCAAAACTTTAGAATATTACTGTTTGCACTAAGAGAAAATACATAGCCTAAAAAATATGTTCTAAGTTTTTTAAACTCTTTTTTTTTCAACGCTTCATGATCGGTATGATCGGTGAGTGGATTGACAGTTTTGCGTGCACGTGCCTCTTCGAAGTTCAGTTCTGCCGGTGAGTGACAGTGGGTACGATGGGAAAACCAGACAGTCGAGTGCAGAGAATTCTGGTCAACGAGAGTGTTGATGTGACCTTGGCACAGGTGTATCCTACAACTGTACTACTACGAGCGTGTTATTACCTTTTCCGGGGATAGCGCGTTCACCACTACACAGTTCTGGTCCTTCGTTTCGCATTTCTCTCAGCAAGACACCTGCGATCCGGAGTTTTGCAATTAATGGTATTATTATTCGTAAAGTGCTTAACATAGAGGCTTAATGTTGTCGCACGGACGACGTTATGAATATTCAACATCACTGACTACTACGGAGCTAACACTATTCTGCAAATAAACTTCCGTTCTTGTGGCGCTCTTATTTCGTAGTTTTGTTAGGAAGGTAGTACCTTTCATTAGAAGGGTACGTGCCCTTCGAACTGAATGTTTGAAGGCGTTGTACTTTAAAATCATTTTCTCCATACGTTCTGGAAAAATGCTACACTTTCCTGATTACGGTATTAAATAGGTCACTTTTCAACAAAACGTATACTTTTTTTCGTATCGCACCAACACAATGAACCACTCAACGATATTCGTTAGGAAAGCACTTGCTCCTGTCTTGGCGTTACATAGTGAATTGTTCAAACGGTTCCCATTAGGGTTCTCATCCACTCATGTCTCATGTAGGAGTTGTTCAAGCTCTGTGAAAAAAATCTGTGCTTTAGATCGGTGGTTATTCTCTTTTCGATGTTACATCTAACGGAAACGTGTTTCTGACGACTTTTTTTTTTTTACAACGATTGCTGCTTAACTTTCTGATTTCCAACATTCCGTTGTTTGCAATAGAGTTCATTGAACTCACTCCTTAACGTAGGTCGAAAGTGCGGGTGCTTTTGAGATGGAACGGGATATTCTTAACGTCTTATTTGCGGTGACATGTACCAGAATGCTAGCTACACTACCGTGCTGCTCACAAAGTGTCAGGTGTACATGATGTACGTCAATGTTGAGAGAGCAGTGGTATTTGATTGTTTGATTTTGTGTGAAGATGTCTCCATGGAAGCTTTTGATTATAGTAGGGACACGTTGTAAATGATCACTTTGGGCCCTGAAATTTCACCTGTTTCTTTCGTCCTAATGGTGCCGTATCCCGAGATCGTTCGAGCCAAATCTGATGATTTCTTAACAACTTCTTGTTGGGTGAATACTTAGGAATGTCTTGAGTTGAGCTGTCTTGGAGACACGATATATTCACGGATATCTTTTTAGGTCTTCTGAAGTATAGGATGGGTTCTTGTGTTAGAATCAGTTCTGAATCGCATCCCACTCATTTGATCACGGACTTTTGCCCAAATCGACGTGTTAGAATTCACAACAGTCCTGCGATTCACGTACACACTATGGCACCCGTACCAGAGATATGGATATTGGTGTGTACATACAAATGGTATATGATAATCTAACGAAGCAAAGGCCAAGACCATATGCTAAATATTTCTAGATCTTAGAGCTAGCACAACATTGCTTCTGCTAGTCGATCAATATACATCGGCTCGGCCACATGAGGAACCATTACTCATCCTAGTCTCGAGAAGGGCACGTGTAGCACAGTGGTTAGAGATACACTGCAATACGCCTCCGATCGTTCTCGTGCGCCCAGCTCACCAAGCATTCCATCCATTGGTGGTCGGCAAATTGGTACCAGACCGGTCTGGAAGGATAGCAGCACTGATAAAATACGTGGGTAGGCTATCGCGAGTCAATATATGGGCCGGATATGCATTCAATCAGCTCTAACGATGCTCGAGGAAGTAGGATGCATGGTGCATCCCTCAGAGATTGATCAACGCCGAGAGCTTTCTTTTTAGTTAGTCTCGAGATCTCAAGTCTCGAGATCCCTTATTTAAAGGACGTCTATGCGCAACAGGGGTTCTATAGTATTAATCTATTTATGAAATATTTCTAGAAACCGGTTTTCATTTAGCCTCGATGTAAACAATCAATATTTTCTTGGATTATTAAACTAACACTTGGTTGTTAACAAGTTTTCTCTAGCGTTTCGACGTCTTCTGTTCTATTGAACCGTTCTTGTTTTCAGTAAGGCAAATACATTAAAACGTTAACCGAAACAAATTTATTGCCAACCTCACGTTGTTTTAATAATGTAAGAGAGTATCATTCATGAATTGTTCTAGTGATAGTGCATCATCCATCAGAAGCCGACTTCTTCATCAAAACTTTAGAATATTACTGTTTGCACTAAGAGAAAATACATAGCCTAAAAAATATGTTCTAAGTTTTTTAAACTCTTTTTTTTTCAACGCTTCATGATCGGTATGATCGGTGAGTGGATTGACAGTTTTGCGTGCACGTGCCTCTTCGAAGTTCAGTTCTGCCGGTGAGTGACAGTGGGTACGATGGGAAAACCAGACAGTCGAGTGCAGAGAATTCTGGTCAACGAGAGTGTTGATGTGACCTTGGCACAGGTGTATCCTACAACTGTACTACTGTTATCAACACACCTGGTCGTTTCTACTTACCAACTGTGGAATCGCATCCACTCAAAAAGAAATGGTGAAACGCTGTAGTCGTTTGCTTTGTGAAATATTTCATTGACAGTTATTACTGAACTACGTTATGGACTATATGAGTCATATGGGACTCACACGTCGGGGCCAAAGATCTACAGCGTATAGCGAGCTCTTGTAGTTGAAATTTAAAAAATTCCCCAGATTAGAATCTGAATATCGTTTCCATTGGTGCAAAAATTTCCGTATTCTGTGACCATAAAATCTGATTTTCTGAAGCCCACCGAGTTATTCTACCGTTTTACATGTGACTTCTAGCATAACCTTTTTGTTCATTATCTTGGCAGCCAACCGTGCTTCCTTCCACTCACACAGCTGTGTTTAATCAGATCAGTTGGGTTATATTTGACCCAAAACTCATGTCGATTGTACGTAGCATGCTGTCATTCGGATAGCTCATGTTTCATACGAGTTGCCACGAACCATTAACTCGTTTGTTAATCGGAAAACGTTTAGTCCAGTTTCTACACGGTATGTGATTAGATTCTGTTGACTTTTGTGGCATTTGTCAGTTAGCATTATTCGTTTTTCGTCGTGTGTTTGTAAGAATTCTCGTCATTTTTGCATGTTCCTAGTCATAAAGTCGATTCCTCTGCATGGTCACAAAACCGTAGTCTCAAATCTGTCTGTGCTTAGGGTCATGGGTGTCCTTGCTGCTGAGCCAAGGTTAGGTTAGGTTTGGCTGAAACAATCCTTTTGTTGACTCGGGACTTTTGTTGCTACCGCTTTGGCTTGGCTTGGCAGCCCATCTATGATATTTGGTTAGTGTGCAGACGACAGAGCGCCGAGGAGAATGAGGCTCGCTAGTGAGACATGTGGAGGAATCGATCTCTAGGCGACTTGCTGAGGCGTAGAGCTGAGCTAGCTGTTGCAGGCACTCACAAACCTCGATGGCCACCGAGGCTGACCCACCGCCCGACCTCAATAGCCGGGTGCGTTCTTCTTCTTTCATATTCTTCGTTTCTTCTCACTGTTTGTAACATATGCAGATAAAAAAAGTGGAGTGTTTTGCTTAAATTACACGATTTCACGAACAAGTACGGTGTCTTTCCGTACAGAAACGTGCTTGGCTGCAGTGATGCTGGTTTAAGGGAACTAGGTTTGTATGGGTGATAAGTTGTTAGGTGAACCAGATTTTCTTCCTCTTTTCTCGATTCATCGTTATGGTAGCATTTTCTGACTTTGCAGCAAAGTGGTGAAGGAAGTGCTAGCGCGAGTTTTCTTCGTGCAGCTCGTGCCGGAAATTTCGACAAGGTGTTGGAACTCTTGCGTGGAGGCACCGACATCAACACATGTAACGCGAACGGATTGAATGCCCTGCATTTAGCATCGAAAGAGGGTCATAGCGAGGTCGTCAGAGAACTGTTGAAACGAGGCGCTCATGTGGACTCAGCCACTAAGGTAAGCTATCACTACAAATAAGTAGTTATTCATCTGTATCTGACTTTCTGTGGTGTACGGGAATAGCTTCTGTTGAAGGCTACCTTCTATCGTTTACTGAAATTGCTTGGGTTTTTATTGTTGGGTTTGGTAGCTTCCCTAGTGATATCCTGACATGTGATCCCATGTGGGATTTGTTAGGGTTGTTGTTGGATCGTAAAGTCGTGTAACACGGGTTTAGTTGTGTTTGTCTTCACTAGTATACAAACATCAAGTTCCAGTTGTTCCGATGTTGCCGTTATAATTTACTAACTAGATTTTTAACTTCATTAGCAATGGATCTATTTTTATCCCTTATGATGTGAATGCTGGAATCATTAGAGGGTTATATAGCTTTGCAGAGCAGAAAGGTTTTAGCGCTCTGAAATCATTAGTCGTGATGCTCCAGCATTGATTTAACACGTTATAAACGAAATAGTTTCTGTGGCAAATATTCCCCTTGTATTCTCTCACGTTCTCTCTTACTGTTATGATTCATGCTTAGCACTTTTCTTAGTTGCAAAGAAGAAATCATTCCTAAGTCAGAGAAAACAGCAAATTCCTCATAGATCGGAAGGAATTAAAGGATTTTTCATAGGTTGTCTTCTGATTAATCTTTGATCTCATAGCAAGTGGTAACTTACTATAATAAAGAGGGAAGCGCATGCCTTACAGTCAGTGGTTAAATGTGCCCTCCGCATGTACGCGTGGTAGTTGCTTCGATTTCATACCAGGTAAACTGGTCTTTTCATCTCTCCTGAGTTGGAAAATTCGTACCGCATTAGACTGAGAGAATAAGAACATTGTCCTGATAGATCACGATACTTTCACACTTTCTTTTGTTCAGACCAAATACGCATTCAATCATCTCCACGATGTGTACTGGTTAAAAAGGCATAGCGCATCACTAAAGAACATAGAATATTTTATCCTTATTCGCTACATGATGAATATTCTTACTCCGCTCAGTTTGTTTTAGAAAGGTAACACGGCTCTACACATCGCCTCATTAGCTGGTCAATCACTGATAGTCACAATTCTTGTTGAACATGGAGCTAATGTTAACGTCCAGTCACTCAACGGATTCACACCGCTATACATGGCCGCCCAGGAAAATCACGAAGATGTGGTCAGATTCCTGTTGTCACATGGTGCTAACCAAGCGCTTTCAACTGAGGTATTTTTATTTTTTCCTTTTCTTTATTTTAAAAGTAAATTTCCTTTAATCTCGCTATGATCAATCAATATGTAATTTTTCTTTGATAAGAAGCTTAAACGAGGTTGATAAATAATTTTTTCTTCGGTTAACGTTTCGACCTCTTCGTTTTCATATGAGCCGGTGGTCTGAGTCGGTGGTCCATTCTGATGGCTCTGATGAAGACGAAGATGTCGAAATGGTAGCCGAGTAAGAAATTATTCCTTTCTTTAGTTTGTGAACTTTGCCTAATCTGGTGATACGAGGTTTATAAGAACGTAGACATAGGTGGTATGAGACTTGTTCGGTCAAATTTATGGTCAGTTAAATCTTTGTATTTGTCAACTTTAGGCTATAATTTTTTGAGTTTATTACTAGTACAAAAACCAGGGAAAGTGAGGTACAAAACTCACTTTGAATTTATGCAAAAACGCGCAATTTTCGTGTTTTTTGGACAATTGTGCACTTACAACAATTTGCCATATCGGACATTTAATGCTTTTTGTTAGAATATTCATAAATGCTGCTGCTTTCCCTAACGTCCCGAGCATCGTTTACAGATTTTTCTTAGTATTTTGAGGCGCTACGAGTGACTAGAGAGCATGATTGACTTGTTGTTCTGTCTTGTACTCAGCACTAGAACTTACACAGCTGCGCTGGTAAGCTAAGAGAAAAACAAAGCAATGGCTTCCTCGGTTGGTGTAGTGGATAGTGAGCAAGTGAGTCCGCGGAAAAAGCAGTTGCGAGCTCAGCGCCCTGAGGTTCCTGGGATTTGCTCATATCTCAGCACTATTGCGGTTGTATTTCACACCCTGTTTTGCCTGCCCGCCCTGGAAGGAAAGGGGGGTGGGGGGGGCGGGAAATGTTGGGATGTTGTGATGTTGCATTGCACAGTGGTCGGAGGTGCTCAGCGATACACATGGGATCGATCCCCGCTCCTAAGGCTTACCAAGCCTTCCATGCCTTTGGGTTCGGCGAATTGGTACCACACTTGTCTAGGAGGATAGCAGCATTTGCTCGGTACATCGATAGGCCATCGCGAGTCATTGTAAAGATCAGATATTCATCCAGTCACCTCCAACGATGCATAGTGAAGTCGAATGCATGGGGCATCCTTCAGGGATACATCAACACCGAGAGCTTTATCCTGTAATCCTTTATCTTACGCTGAAAAAGGAATGGATACTAAATAAAAGTTAAAGCAGAGAGTGTGATTGTTGGAAATGGCACTACTTCAACAGCTCAGCAAGGTAGTTAAAGTAATACAGGGCTAACCTTTTTATCATTCATGATACGATGGAAATCGTTTACAGGATGTATGGGATGCTGGACATGTTCTCTGCCTGTCAACTACTGGTGTAAAAGAGAATAGATTGAGCCATTATATAGTCAGAATTTAACTGACAGATCAGATTGACAGGCCCCGTAATTATTATAAAATTGAACAGTTTTTTTTTCTTCATGCAGGAAATGTGAAGTATGGCATTCCATATCTTCCAATTATGTTTGTATTTTCCAGGATGGCTTCACTCCTCTTGCGGTCGCACTTCAACAAGGTCATGATCGGGTCGTAGCAGTCCTTCTAGAAAATGACGCACGTGGCAAAGTGCGTCTACCAGCTCTTCATATCGCAGCAAAGAAGGATGATATTCGAGCTGCGACGCTGTTGCTTCAAGTACGTCTGCTGTAGAGTCAATAATGTTGTCGAATTCGTCAGATTAGAATTGTTCGATCGCGATTCTATCGATCTATTGCTTATGTTTAGAATGAGCATAACGCTGATGTGACTTCAAAATCGGGTTTCACACCGCTCCACATTGCTGCTCATTATGGTAACGAGAATGTCGCACAGCTTCTTATCGATAAGGGCGCTAATGTGAACTACCAAGCACGACATAATATTAGGTACTGTTCTTGCTCGTATCCCTTATTTCTAGTGGGATGCAAATATTTTTTAGGCTAGGTAGTTTTTCCTCCATAGATTATCGGAGTGATACAACCGTGATCCAGTTGTACATGAAGAGAAGCTGTTTTCACTCCTTGCCTTACAGTAATTAATTCGATTAAGTGTGATGGTGTTAATTAGCACTTCGTTTAAACTCGAGTAGTGGATGCTGTGATACGCAGATTTTAATGAAATCTGATTTGCCATTTTTTATAATGTACTTTTTTTTTGCAAAATTCCGGACCACAGGCGTGTTCGGTGGAGAACGAACACGCCATTACCCTTTCGGGGGCTAACGCCCTCACCACCACGCCATGCTGCTCTTTTGTTTCGCCTTTCTGTTAGCTGGTCTTCTGTCTACCAGTGCCATTAGCAATCATCCGCAAGTTGAGAGAAAGGCGAGACGAAGAACCCGCATGGTGTGTTGGTGAAGGCGTTGGCGTTAGCCCACGGAAAGGGTAATGGCGTGTTCGTTTCTCACCGCAGACACCTGCAGTCCGGAGTTTTGCAAATATTATATCTCAGCATCATTGTGGTTGTAATTCACCTAGTACCCTGAGATTGTAATGGGCAGTAAATAAAAAAAGACAGCAGTTTCTTTCTCAATTTCGGCCTTCGCTCACATCGTTTTTCAAAAATCTGCCGTAGCTAAACGTCAGTAATGTTTTTTCTCTTTTGTTTTATAAGTATGCTATATGGGATTTGTGTATGAGGAGAAAATCCCAGAACGGGGAACTTTCTTTGAGCGTTAAATTAAAGATTATTCCTGGCCATATATGCTGTTCAGTATGTCGAGCACAATACCAAATATACGTTCTTTATATGGATACCGCAGATGGTGTGTTGCAATTAAATATGCATAAGAGCCAGATGGGACCATGCTGTATTCGCTAATGAATGGTTTGATGTCGTTCTTTTCAAAGGCAGCGTCTCTACCCCAATGAGTATCAGAATAACTGGTCCATACTGAATTTCCGTAAATCCTATGAATGAATGAATGAATGAATGAATGGCCAGTATACGAGACGCGGGCGAAGAGTTAGCCGTTGAGCAGCTCACATCGATTTTTTTTGGCTTGGCGGCCAATCTAATGATGTCAAACGAATCCACGGAGGACAATCAATCTGGCACCCAGACAGCCAGCTACCCTAAAAATGCCGAGGGAATAGCGGCATGTGTTTTTTTATTGCTGGAAAAGTAGGCATGGGGAAAATGCAACGGGAAATAAGATTTTGAAAGTATCGTTCGATGTGACTCAATTCCAAAATTTGTTATTGTTTTTGCTTCACCACTGTACTAATGAACGTTAAGCCGAAATTTTAGAATATCAAGTTGAAATGAACTTTTACAAAAAAAAAATTAGAAGTTAATTATGTGTAGGCCAATGCATAAAGCGGCAAGTGCTATAGTTTTTTTTGTGCTTTTCTTAAGCATTAGATTTCATACGGTGCCTTTTATTTTCAGAGGGAGTTCTGAGGTCATAAAATTCACTACGTTCTCATATATCGTTCGGAGTTCTTCGTTTATTACCTAGGCATAAATATTCGGCAACTGTGCCTCATTTCGAGGAGCGTATTGAGATTTTTAGCTCAATGCAGTAGAGTTATGAAAGAGAGAAAATAACGGTCATGAGGCGTAACAGATTGACGGGAATCTAATGAAGGAAAAAATTGTTAGACTTAGTGTCTCATCTTTCATATAGCGAAATATCCATATCTAAAATTCTCTTCTGAAAATAAATCTGAAATTCGCCCATGTCTTTATGTGTTTGTGCCGGCCGACATGTGAAAGTGCATATTTCAAGTCCACTCCATGTCGCGACGAAGTGGGGGCGGACAAACATGGTCGAGCTTCTTCTAAAACATGGAGCTATTATTGATTCACGGACGCGAGATCTACTTACACCGCTTCATTGTGCATCCAGAAGTGGACATGATCAAGTTGTGGATTTACTTCTGGAAAAAGGTGCTCCGATAAGCGCAAAGACGAAGGTACGTCGTCGCGTTTTTGATAGATAACATGAAAATGATGGACATGGATGGTCTCGATTATGGCAATTCAAAGCGCTACTCATGAGAATACTAAGATATGAGCAAACCTCGGAACGTCAACTGGACTTCAAACCCGCAATTACCCCTTCCGTGTCCCACATTCTGTCCACCACACCAACCCAGGGCTTTACTTTACTTTTGCTCAACCAATTTTTTTTACTCTAACGGTGCTATCAGTAATCACTCGAAGCTCAGCTGAGTTCTGAGGGTTGCTCATATCTCAGCATTTTATGGTTGTATCTTACGTGAAGCTGTGCCTTCAAAAAATAGTGGGCATTGAATAAAGGTTGATCATTGTTTTACACATAGTTGAAATGACATTCAACTTCAATGAGAAATATTGTTGACCTCGTTTAGCTGCGTTGGGAAGTAGTAATACTGACTTCCTCTGAATTTGGTGGCAATGTGTAAAATAGAAAGCAGAAAGTGGTTTAACCTTATTAAAAGCGCATAATTAGCAGAACGTACGATACCTATCTCACACGGAAACCTGTAGAAACTTCTTCCATAGTTTTGTTGTCTTCCAACCATTGTGGAGATTGTTTTGGCTCATGAGTAAGAACTCTTCATTGAACAATGGTCAAATGGGTGATCACTTGATTTGTCGAACAGGTTATTTCGCGAATGTCAAGGTAGCCAGCCGTGCTATGGCATACCCAATTTTTCTGTGATTTTTTTCTTTAAAAATTCGTGATTGAAATGAATTTCGTGATATCAGACAGCTTCTTTGGATGTGTTAACATTTTATGTCGTATTGTAATATCAGCTGAACCTGTTCTAACCTGTTGTCAACGGGCTAACTCCAGAAGGATGTAGGATGCGTTTAGTTTGGGGACGGCATTATATCACAGAGACTCCGCTTTTGCGATCACTGCGCTGCACTACTATCCCCATCTTCGTCTTTTTAAGAGCGATATCTACGTCGAGTTCCTCACTTCTGCATAGTCTCTGGGATCAGTTTGTTTTGTTACTTTGATGTGAAATTGTATTCTTTATCAACTAGAAGTTTGGTTGTTGATTCAGAAATTAGAGAAAAGTGTTCTGTTTCTGTTGAACTACACGAAATCAATAGTTTTCAGAATGGGCTTGCTCCTTTGCACATGGCTGCGCAAGGCGATCACGTTGACTCTGCCAGGATTCTTCTGTATCATCGAGCTCCTGTCGATGATGTCACTGTTGACTATCTCACACCTTTACATGTTGCTGCTCATTGCGGTCATGTCAGGTAAAAGAACGGAGTCGTCTCCATTTCTTCTAGCTCATGAAACCATAGATTTTAGGGTAGCAAAATTACTACTGGATAGAAATGCTGATCCAAATGCTCGAGCGTTGAACGGGTTTACTCCCTTACACATCGCTTGTAAAAAGAATCGTATTAAGGTATTGTAATCTCGTATTCGTTTTCAAATCACGAGTAATCGGAGGTGATTTATGTCAGGTTGTGGAATTGTTGCTGAAATACCACGCATCGATCGAAGCGACCACCGAGTCTGGTCTTTCGCCTCTTCACGTGGCTTCATTCATGGGAGCCATTAACATCGTCATATATCTTCTTCAGCAAGTTTGTAATCAATCAGTTCACATCAATAATAGTACGAAGTTTTAGCGCTGAAATAACGGTCGCTTGTCTCTACTTAATTGTGCCCATGGAGCATTGTATTTGGTTCTCTACTTTTATGAAGAATATACTTGAGGAAGGCATAAAATGGTTTCATTCTAATGAAAGAAACTTTTTAGGGTGCGAATCCTGACCTGGCAACAGTGCGTGGTGAGACACCTTTGCATTTGGCAGCACGTGCAAATCAGACTGATGTCGTCCGTGTTCTCATCAGGAATGGAGCTAAGGTATTCTTTTTCATATTCACTCAATTTCATGCCATACATTGTTTTCTTATTCTTGAGATCGAACAGTTCTTTTCGGTGAAGTTATTTTGTGTTCAAGGTCGATGCTCAAGCACGCGAATTACAAACACCGCTTCATATCGCAAGTCGTCTCGGAAACACAGATATCGTCGTTCTACTGCTCCAGGCGGGTGCGAATTCCAATGCTGCAACGCGGGATCAATACACACCCCTACACATCGCTGCAAAAGTATGGATTTTGTTCAGTTTTTCGGATTCTAGCTGAGCATCAAAGATTGCGAAGAGTGCGAAGGCAGCGAAGTTATCGTGAACATTTAGGAGGGTCAGGAAGAAGTGGCAGCTATCCTTCTAGATCATAACGCTGAGAAGAGTGTGCTTACCAAGAAGGGATTTACTCCACTTCACCTTGCCAGCAAATACGGGAATGTGGAAGTATGCGACTTCTAGCGGCGCTTATAATTGTTTTGGTTGTGAGTTACGACAGCAATTATAGGTGGCCAAACTGCTTTTGGAACGCGGAACACCGGTTGATATTGAAGGAAAAAATCAGGTCACTCCGTTGCACGTTGCCGCTCACTATAATAACGACAAAGTGGGTTTGATTAATTAGTTTCTCTGAAGCTTTTCTTGCATGGGAACACTGAATAACGTTTTAAGGTTGCTATGCTTCTTCTGGACCATGGAGCATCTGCTAGGGCAGCGGCGAAAAACGGCTACACGCCATTGCACATCGCAGCAAAAAAGAATCAAATGGATATCGCTACCACATTACTGCAGTACCATGTAATTTTTTTGTGAGGTTTAAAATTAGGTCGTGTTTCATCGAATGCTTACGAAAGCCAAATGGTCGTTATAGTCAAGTCGAAATAATCTTGTAGAAAGGTTTTTAGCATAGGCATAATACATTTTTTCCTGAGAGAAATTTAAAGGCATGAGTTTTCCGGAAACATGTATTATTTTCATTGAACTGTTAAAGGGTACATATGTATATACATGCATATACATGTGCATATGTATATATATATATATATACATATATATATGTATATTCACATGACATATATTCATATAGAGCGCGTGAAGCGCAATGTTCGGGGGCGCCCTGCAATACACATGGGATTGATGCCCGCACACAAGGCTCACCAAGCCTCCCATCACTCCGGGTCGGCAAATTGATACCAGACTTGTCTGGGGGGATAACAGCACTGGCTCGATACATCGGTAGGCCACCGCGAGTCATTGTAAAGGCCAGATTTGAATTTAGTCATTCCAACCATGCTTAATGAAGTCGAATACATGGCGCAGCCCTGAGGGATTGATCAACGCCGAAAGCTTTTTTCTTATCCTTCATCGTATGTATCATTTGGGAAATCATCTCGTATAAATAATTGTTTATATATATATAATATATATATATATATATGTGTATATGTGCTGTACTGAAACTCTACATAAGCGGTGTATTTTTACAATCCCGCTAGCATTATTTTTCTCACAAACAATTGTAACAGCGTTTAGCCGGATCCGAATGCGAAATCACGTGCAGGCTTTACTCCTCTTCATTTGGCTGCGCAAGAAGGGCATCGCGAAATGTCGGCTCTTCTGATTGAGAATGGATCTGATGTAAATAATGTTAAATGATTTATGCAAGAGTCCAACAAGGGGACCTTGCAGTTGTTCCTATTGAAGAATATCTAAGACCATGATTTATAGGTTGGTTCTAAGGCTAACAATGGTCTGACAGCAATCCATTTGTGCGCTCAAGAAGACCGAGTTCCCGTTGCAGAAGAACTGGTAATACTGGACAGTTTTGAATCGTGAAAGATTTGCAGGACGATTTGAACAGAAGTTAAAAGATGATATGAATTTTTTGCAGGTAAAACACGGTGCTGACGTAAATAGCAAGACAAACGCCGGCTACACTCCATTGCACGTAGCTTGTCACTTTGGACAGCTGAATATGGTGAGGCCTGTTTTGTTTCGCAGTTATTTCGTAGATCGGTCATGGATTAAATTTTTCTAACAAAACAATTAGGACCTGATTTATAATAGTAAGTGTAAAATTTTAAGATATGATTAAGGTTCGTTTCCTTGTTGAACATGGAGCTAACTTGGGTGAGACCACTCATGCCAGTTACACGCCGCTGCATCAAGCAGCTCAACAAGGTCATAATCACTGTGTACGATACTTGCTTGAACATGGAGCATCACCAAACGTGCAAACAACGGTATAAATTGTTTTTATAGATTATGTGGTATCATTATCAACTTCAGTTAACTTCATCTTCCCATGGTTAGGTGGTAGATGGCTTGTTTTTAGAATGGACAGACACCTTTGTCAATCGCACAACGATTGGGTTACGTTTCTGTGGTCGAGACACTGAAAACCGTAACGGAAACTACCGTAATCACTGAAACAACAACAGTGGCCGAAGATCGTTACAAACCGCAGAATCCAGAGGCGATGAATGAAACGATGTTCTCGGAAAGCGAGGATGAAGGAGCCGCTGCTGAACATGAAGCCGCCACGGCTCACGTTAAAGTAAGGATATCTGACATCATTTTTGTTACGTCGAGAACATTTACTATTACTACAAAGCAATGTTGTCCAGGATTACATTTAAAGGTAGCTGTATTGTCATATCTGTCCCTTGTTCACTGTGCACTGTAAAAACACGGGCTTCACAGTTCCGTGGCTTACAGAAGTGTCTGCTGGTGATTTTGTTCTCTCGAAAAGTACCTATTTCTCCGGAACGGTCTTACGGGATTCCTATTAGATTCGTTCAGAAGCATCACACAGAAATTTCGAAGTCGTTAATTTTTTGAGTTTGCATTCTTTTGAGAGCTAATTGGAGGATTGAACACTTTTACATCTTGTGCTTCCAAAGAACCCCTTCAGTCTAAGTCTTTTGGCACTGCTCCTTTTTACGCGCTATGTTAGGATTGAAAAGAAAGTCATATGTTTCTTCTCCTTGAATAGTTGTCATGTGTCTTAAATCATATGTGTTGAGGAGATGGGTGATAAATATCTGTTTTGGTTCCTAGAGTTTGCGGGAATGTTTTCATTGTCTCTCACCATTTATTATCCATTTAAGCTGTTTATCCTCCATTCTATTTTACAGGACTTCTCCGATACACTTACACAAGGCTTGGCTGATTCAACAGGTGTGCACATGATTCACACCGGCGAACAGGTGTTGAGCTAGATTTCTTTATTTGTTTTTGAAAGTAGAATTTCTGGTGCAAGAAGTTCGCTCTCTCGTTATTGATTGACGAATTTGTCTATAATTGGGCCTAATCAATGGGTAGAATTATAAGGATGAGCTTGTCTTGGTATCTCTGCAGTGGCTTCAGGTGAGAGGGCCGTTTAACACCCACCACCGTACATAGCAAGGTCTGGCCGTTTTCAGTGGGGAGATTTTATTACCTGACTTTTATTCATTATTAGGTTATTTTGACGATGTTGTAGCACTGGGTTGCAAATGCTTTCTCACATCTACTTCCCGAGTGCATTCGAATTTTCTGCAATTAGTCATTTTAAAACAACAGCCGGGAACACTGGCAGTGTGAAAAACGAATGACGAATGTTCTTAGAATTGTAGTTCACCGGGAACTTTTTGCACACAACTTATCCTGCCCAGGGTTCCGTTACGTTCCATTGGTTGTAACAAAGCAATACGAATAATCTTTTGGTTTTGTATCGGTTTACTAGTGTATATATGTGCTTCCGAATATGGCTGTTTATTGAATTCCATCGTTTTAATGATGGAGATGGACACATCTGGTAATTTGTATACCCAGGGCTGTAGTGTATTATAGCGATGTATGTGTCCGATGCTTGCCAGCGTTCTTTGAAATACTACACACACCGTCACGCGTGTGTGTCTGTGTTTTAAGCGGCGGTTTAACGCTGCGGACAAACGAGCCACTCGCGTCGTTTTCGTCCTGCATTATATAGCTCGTTTTCTTAGATTTACGTTCTGAACATAGCAGGTGTCCTACACGCGAAATCACTCAACTTTCAGCTGCTATCAAAGAGCGTTGAGTTCGATGGAACTATTCCGAGAGTAGCAGCCGTCGCTTCCGCTGATGGATCCGACAAATTAGATGAACTAATCCGGAGAGCACAGGTTGATCAGTCCTCTTTTGTGCGCTACATAGTCGACGAATAAATCGTTACATTAATGAGGTGCCCTCGAGAGGGCACACTGCTCTTATCTCTTCACACTTATCACACATCATTTAACCGCAATCTAATGCTATCTTGTGGTTTGAAACATTTTATACTAAACCATGATGCTACGCCTTTATGAATGGTTCTGCTTCATTGACTCTTTGTGATAGTTAGGAATCATTTCGGTGTTCCATCTATCATCTTATTTCATCGTGTCTTTTAAATGTTTGACATTCTAGGCACAACCAGTACTTACTGGCATGAATGATATCTCGGCACTGGACCATTCATTTGTCGCTAACGACAACGTTCCTATCGGACATCATATTGCTCAGCCTAGGTATTTTATCTCTGCTATAATTTATATTTTATTTTATATATGATGTGAACTGTATTGGTCGCCAGATATTCAGATATTGGATGGGGTAATGACTTGTATATGAAGTGATATGTGCAGTAAACTATGCACCTTATTAAAAATCTTGTATTTACAGTAAGTTGCAGCACAAGACGTAAGTTTTTTTTCCGTTTCAAACAGGATGTTGTAGATGTTTTGTGACATTTGTTGTTGTTGTATACACTGCATGCCATGCTCTATGATTGCACATGCGGACGTACATACCAGTACCGTTTATAAACATTTTGAACGGACAGTCCTTTAACCTCGGTAGCAAAATCACCAAGATGTTTTTGAATTGGTAGGCTTACACGAGGTTAATAATAAGGTTTACTCGGCTAACGTTTCGGCGTCTTCGTCTTCATCAGTGCCGCTGATCTTAGTCGGTGGTCCACAGTTGTTCCACAGTTCCACAAATGTGGACCATCGATTCGGATTACCGACTCTGACGAAGACGAAGACGTCGAAACGTTCGCGGAATAAGTCTTATATCAACCTCGTGTAAGCTCAACAATTTAAAAACATTTTGCACAGATGTTTAAAAACGTTTAAAAAGTTTCCATTCATTAGCTTTTTGGTCACCATCCGTCCTAGTTTACGCTGGTACGAGTCAGCATGCCTAGTCTTTCCTTAAGCTGTGATCACATGAGGATTGCTTAGTTGCTTATTCTGTTTAGCTGTCCTCAAATCGGTAGTTGGCTGGATCCATACTTATCCTGTAGCGGTAGCTCGTTTTGTACCTTTTTGGTTTAAGAGAAGTCGTATGTTAACAACGTTTTGAAGTACTATATTATGTTAGAGAATGAAACTCTTTTGTATATGTCTCAGTCGGACACATAGAGTGTAACCCATTTGGAGAGGCTTGAACCCTTTATTGGGGAATAAATAACCGCAGGATTTTGAAAAATTAGTCCAAAGAAACGATGTCGCTGTGACAGTATTTGTTAGAATTAGTGCTTTTTGGCGTGAAGAGCAAAGTCTTGCTCCAGTATTTGTTTTTATATGTTCCACTCAGTATTACGTTGCTTTAAGTGAGCTTTAAAGCGTAGAGATTATGTCTTGGTTGTGTTAGAATGGCAATTTTGTAAACTCAGTATGAAATATCTGCTGTTTTTAGCTTCCTGATCTCATTCTTAGTCGATGCTCGTGGTGGTGCGATGCGAGGATGCCGTCATTCTGGTGTACGTATCATCATTCCTCCGCGAAAAGCCAGCCAACCTATTCGGGTCACTTGTCGATATCTTAGGAAGGTACGGAGGAAGATTCTCAAGTACTTGTAGTCCTGCTGAAATCGTCCTAGTTCATCCTTTCAAGTATAGCCATGCTTTAATATTTCTTCTGCATCTGATCATTTTACGTAGACTTTGCGTGAGTTTCAAAGTACATGAACTTGCACTATACTTTGACCACTTGAACCGTTCAATTTGAAGATTACGAAGATCTATCGGAATGAACAATATGCACTGAGACAACGTCGAGATAGAGATATCTTGTGAAGTATAACATCATTGAGTATTAAATGAGACAGTATTATTTGTTTAATAGAAGGTGTAAGTGTTCGATTATATTTAGACAGGTTACTGCTGCGGAGAATGGTTTGAAAGTGTCAGGTGTTACACATTTATACTAAAATGGATTTTTATTCAGGACAAGTTGGCTCATCCGCCACCACTCAGTGAAGGCGAAGAACTGGCTTCAAGAATTCTCGAGATGGCTCCTGCAGGTGCCAAATTTCTTGGACCAGTCATTCTAGAGGTGCCCCATTTCGCATCTCTTCGGGATCGTGAACGTGAAATAGTAATTCTGCGATCGGATGACGGTCAACATTGGAAAGAACATCAACTCGAGGCAACCGAGGACGCGGTTCAAGAGGTACTCCGATGTGTGCTTTAACAGAAGTTGTATTATTAATATTCAGCGGGTGTTCATGTTGTAGTCATTTCAGGTGCTGAACGAGTCTTTCGACGCTGAAGAATTGTCTCAACTCGATGATCTCCACACACCTAGAATCACTCGAATTCTCACTAATGATTTCCCTATGTACTTTGCTGTTGTTACGCGTGTTCGACAAGAGGTAAATCCTTTTGCAGCATGTGGACCAGATAGTTATAATTCGTCTGAAGCTTAACTACACATGTGGTTTTGGAGAATGATAACTTGGGGCATAATTGGTGTACAAACGGTGCAAATAGTACTGATTCTTTAGGTTCACTGTGTTGGACCCGAGGGAGGTGTGATTATGTCATCGGTTGTACCACGGGTGCAGGCGATTTTCCCGGATGGATCTCTCACGAAGACTATTAAAGTGTCAGTGCAAGCGCAGCCGGTGCCACAAGACATGGTAACTCGACTACATGGCAATCGTGTTGCCGTCTCGCCGATCGTCACTGTAGAACCGCGTCGTCGAAAATTCCACAAACCCATAACGTTATGTATTCCACTGCCGCAAAGTAGTAACAAGGTAAACAGTGGTAACGCCATTCAATTTAAAAGAAAGAAAAACGAAAATGGACAAACATTGACTGGTTCTGTCCTATTTCTCCCAAAAGATAAAGAATCGTTCATATTCTTCTATTTGTTCTGAATAAGTTTCGAACAATTCTGAGATTGACTAGGCATGTTTTCTCTGACGTATAACCGCCTTCGGTCCTGTTTTGGCATGCTGCCGACGTAATGTGTTCCATCTGAAAAGAGCAAATTAGAAATGCAATTCTCATTGCGTCCTGTTGCATCCTCTTGCCAATAATTCTACTACAGGGAATGCTGACACAGTATTCTGGACAACCTGGACAAGAACCACCGACTCTTCGACTACTTTGTTCTATTACTGGAGGTTCTGCGCCAGCTCAGTGGGAAGATATTACTGGCACAACTCAGCTCACATTTACTGGAGATGAGGTAAGCTTCTTAGTTCAAAGTTGCAGAAGTTTTCATTTCCACTTTTCGGAAGCTCTGTAAATTTATTTGTCATAGGTATCCTTCACAACGACGGTATCTGCTCGATTCTGGCTAATGGATTGTCAAACTCCTCGTGATGCTGCTCGAATGGCACAAGAAGTCTATAACGAAGCTATATGCATCCCTTATATGGCTAAATTTGCCGTTTTTGCGAGGAGAACATTCCCTGTGGAGGGTCAGCTGAGGTAAGACAGATAATCTTAAAACTGTCTCAGCTATACCTCATACTAGCATATGATCGAATGTTGTAGAGTGTTTTGTATGACGGATGATAAAGAAGATAAGACACTTGAAAAGCAGGAACACTTCAAGATGATTGCGAAATCTCGTGATGTAGAGGTTCATGGTTTTCATAGTATCAAGTATTCGACAATTTGGTCTTCTAAAAAAAGACGTATTGATTCCAGCTGAAATTTCATTTTCCAGGTGTTAAAAGGAAAGCACCAGTTCCTGGAATTTTCTGGGAATCTTGTACCAGTGACAAAGAGTGGGGATCAACTGAGCCTGTTTTTCTTACCGTTTCAGGAAAATCGGCTTGCTTTCATGGTTAAGGTACACGTTACATTTTTGCACAAATTCACATGTATTTAAAAGTAGGTGTGGCAAAATATAACATTCCGAAAGATTATGATATAAGTTTTATTCTGTTGTTTCTTCGGAAATCGTTATACAGTAATTTTTAGTTACATTTGGTGAGTTATGTTTCTTACAAGTATTCCTCTTGTAGTGTCTTTGTATTGTAGACCCGTAACAAAGACGACACTGAAGCGGCCACTGAAGGACGAATTGCGTTTATGACTGAACCAAAAGTAAGTGTGTTTGAAACGATCTTTGCTTTTTTCATTTTAATATTTTTTAAATATGTGTTCTATTTTAGTACTTATCAACATTTATTGATTACAGATTCGCTCCGAGTCCTTAGCACCCCAGCAACCGATCTGCACGCTTGCAATTTCGTTACCAGAATACACTGGTGAACAACCAAAAGTGGTGATTAAAAAGGATACCACACCATTTGAGGTGAAATACCAGGGTGCACTGGATAAGGTATCTTTTGTCTTATGACTTTAGGAAGCACCACAATTGGTAAACTGTTTTTGCAGGATTTACCTAATTTCGTACACAGTAATGTTCTAAAAGGTATCGGCGCTGATTGGCAGCGCTTAGCACGCGCCCTAGAGCTTCCATATAGAGAAATCCAGTATATTCGTCAGAATTACCCGGGCAAAGAAATAATGAACGTGCTAAAGATTTGGATCCATTTGAAAAAAGAAGAAGCTAGCCGTAAGTTTTTTCTTTTACTTGAAAATATCCAAATTTTGTATTTTCGTGGGACTTTTCGTAATCGTGTATACTTGACATTGTCTCAGCTGAGCGTCTGGACAACGCCTTGCGTCGAATTGGACGTGATGATATCGTACGGACCATTGCTCATGGCGAAGCAGACACACTCAGTTATGGAACTGGAAGCGATTCACCGGCCAGTAAACGGTTCGACCCGCCAAAATACGTCGATCTTCCCGCTACCATACAAAGGTTTTTGATTTTTTTAAAATCAATTCTCATAAATAAGATGGACTAGGTTTAATTAAAACTAAGACTTTATATTATCCTTATTTTAAGCTTCTATTATTGAAAGTTCTAGTGAAAGTTTTTTTTTCCAAGCCGTAGTTGGTTTTACCTCATTAAAAGATGTGCCTTGTAGTGGTTATGTTTTGTAGAATATTTGATGTACCAGCAACAATAACGCCTCATGAAGTGCAACATGAGGAGACCATTGTAAAACATCCTATGAAAGAGGTTAGTCCTTCAGTGAATAATATAGTAGAAACGGTATTCTAGAAGCTCTGTCAGCAACGATTTCTGTTGTTGACACTCGTATAAGCCGTTATTTCATGTTATACATCTATAGCATACATTTGTAGATAACACCTGATGACTATGCGGGAGTAAAATATGCAGCCACACTTCCTACAAGAGCACATGTGGAGCAACCAGTAGCGACTACCGCTGGAGGTGATGGCGATCATGCCATCCCAGAAGGTGTGGAAATCATAATCTTGTTACTTAGTATACGTTGCTGTTCAATGAGGTGTGATTCCTAGAAGACGAAGTATCTGAAGTACGAACTGTTGTTCGAACAGAACGTCATGTGCATGACACTCTCGATGGTCCAATGGTTGAAGAGAGGACTATCACGACCACGTATGAGGACGACGTAGCCGTAAACGAACATGTTGTCGATAGAACAGTGCCATTGAACGAGGAAGAACAGCAGAAGTATGTTAATGGCGTCTTTTTAATTGAGGGATAGTAACGTTGAAATCTGTCATTATTATTGCCTACTTAGGTGGGAAGAGTTGAATCGTCTGGCTGGTCATAAGGCTTATGTTCAAAATGAAGAAGAACTATTACCGGAAGGAATAGAGCAGGAAGTGGATACCGAAAAG
This sequence comes from Angiostrongylus cantonensis, assembly GCA_009735665.1. NCBI lineage: Eukaryota > Metazoa > Nematoda > Chromadorea > Rhabditida > Metastrongylidae > Angiostrongylus > Angiostrongylus cantonensis. The sequence goes on along the minus strand of MQTX01000264.1, from coordinate 200,172 downwards.
CACATAGAACCCGATGGTACAGTGGTCACCACGACTACTATCACCAGCCATCATATTTCGCGTAGGTTTTTAAAATCTGCTTGCTGTTGGAATCATTTTAAAAAATGTGGTGTTGCAGGAACTTCAATTAACGATGACGCTGCTATCTTAAAGTAAATTCTTATTGGAGTGAAATATAGCCGTAATGATTCTGAGATATTTGCAAAACTCTGGACCCCTGATATCTACTGTGGGGACAGGACCGAACACGCTGTTACAGTTTTCAGGGGATAACGCGTTCTCCACCATCCCATGCGACCTCTTCGTTTCGCCATTTTCTCAGCAGTGTTATTGGCCTATGAGTGCTATCAGCAATCACCCATCAACGGAATTGATCTTGGGAGCACAAATCGGCATTGAACCCAGTTAAGCTGAAGCTGTGGTGTAAACCACAATGAGATCTCGTTGAAGTGACTTTGCTTGAATATCACATTGATTGGTTAGCGAGAAAATGAGGAAAGGTGCCAAAATGAGAAAAAGCGCTAGCAATATGGGGTCTAATGTGCTACTATGTATTTTGGTCGCTTCCGTGTTTTCACAACGCACTAGCTATTCCCTCATTGATTCTAATTAAGGTGTTTAACGAATATGGGTTCGATCACAACATTACGAACTGTTGCCTCAACCTTTTGTTAAGTTTATGGATGCGGTATCACCTGTATTCTTATGTTTTGGAGTATTGAGACCTGTCCATCTAGCTAGAATTGCACTCGAAAAACTGCCCAGCACAGGTAAAATGACTATTGCAAAGCATCGATGGGAAAACTATTTGAAAATTGTAATATGATGGTGTATTACACTGGTAGAAGCGAATTTCGCGACTTCAAATGAACAGCTTAATAGTTGGGGATAGGCGACTTTCCAATTAATAGTTCTTGTTTTTTGCAGAGTCGCCTATCCCCATCTCTGAGGAAGATGAAGTGGACGAGGACGCATTGCAAGGTAGCCGCTGATCAGTCCAATTGAATTGTTGCTGTATTTTATACGTATATTTACTCTTCGATATATATATATAATCTATATATAATATATATCTATACATTTATCTGTTTGGGACTAGGCTTCAAACATTTTTTTAATTTTGATACCACACTATTTAAGTAAGAACATTCCTGTAATGTCGTTAAGCACACGCCATTAGCCTATTTTTATGCTATTCTTCGTGCATTTGGCGCTGTAACAATTGCTTGTTTTGTTTGGCTGTTCTGCTTAATAAACCTCTATGTAGTTGACTTTGAATTGGGTTTATCAGTAGCAGCGAAAAGCATGCATGATGGCTGACTGATGCTTTAATGATTGGGAAAAGAGTGGGTCGTGTCAGCTGTTATGAGGTGTATGTGCGTGCACATAATGTAGAGGAGAGTCATATCGACTAAATGTCCAGCTGCAAAGCAGTCGTCGTCGGCGTCACTGGCAATGGTGAAACGATCTGCTACGGTGTTATGGAAGCGGACGACGGTACCTCTGCTGTGCCCGTACATCTCGTATCCACTCTGAATAACTATGAAGCCGAAAATTGGGATGGTCAGCACGCCGACCATCATCATCATATCACCGAAGAGTATGAGACGCATCATACTGCAACCGTTCCGGTCATCAGTGATGAGGACGATGGCGGGACAAAAGGCGAGGACACGCCCATTGCGAGCAGCGCGCAGTTCGAGCGCATTCGCAGTGCTTCGCTTGCAGCTGCTTTACTGGACACTGACTGTAAGGGTGTGGCACAAGTCGGCTTCTTTCATCCGTCTGCTGGCACTCCACTTTTAGAAGTCGAGGAAAGCGGAGAGAACGTTCTGAAACCAGCGGCAACGGGTGGAACGGATTATTCTAGTGAATCCGCTGTAGAAATTTTGCCAGAAACTGACGAAGATCAACATTTAATTGCTAATCTGTTGCTTACACTTCGTTCGCTCAGAATGAACGCACCCGATCGTTACGGCGCTGCCGTTAGCAGACTTAGAGAGTTGGAAGAAGAGTTACGGAAAGCAGGTGCTGTTACTCCTGCTGATCCAGTCATAGCAGATGCTGTTGCCAGGGCATTGGCGGTTGCTGGACCAGGTCGTGATGTCCAGATTAGAGTAAATCAAAGCCGACACACAACAACAACAAAGACGGTGTACGAAACGGAGACTCCAGGAATGGTCGGACTGGATGAAGAAAAGATTCGAGCTCTGCATCAGCAGATGCTTTCCAGTTTGAGTGCGTTCTTTAGGCTATTGAATTCATCATACTAGTCTTATTTTTAGTTTAAGTAACCGGTATGTTTCAGGTTTTGATAGAAGTTTGTCCTATTTGATTATATCTTTTTGTTGTTATTTAATTCGATTTTTAAAGTTTAAAATCAAATGAACAGTGGAAGAGAACAGGTGGTTAGTGTAGAGAGAAGATTGAGATTATTTAGTATTGACAAATGTTAATGGGAACGTGCATATACTGTTTGTTTTTTTTAGCTTCTGGAGCCACGGATTCAACTCCGGACTCTGGTGAGTTAGTTTCAACATTTTTTGTTCTTCGATAGCTTGTATAGCGAGATAATTTCTGGAAGTTGGAGTATTGCCGTACCTTATAGGATTAAACCTCACTTTATAGGAACAACCCAAAAGAAGGAAACTACTGAGGAGGGATTCACAAATGAGGATGGATCGGTGGTTGTGTCGAAAAAAATGACTCGTGTCGTGACGACAACTAAGACAACCTTACCTGGTCAGCTGTTTTCACACCATATGCTTTTACTTAGTGAGATAGTTTTCGATAAATTCGATTTGTAGAAAAGTTATAGGACCTTAACAGCAGTAAAGTTCGATCACTCATTTAGTTCAGAAACTCTCTAATTTTTGATTCTTCGCTAATGAATAATATTTACGATGCTGATTTCTACTGTGAGAAGGTCTTCTTGTGTGAACCATATGTCTAGATTCCAGTATCGATCTACTTGTTTTGCGTAAGTGGAGCTAGGGCAAAGCATGCCGATATTACAGCACAGCTTCGTCGACAGCCTCTCGATCGACTATTACTGCCCAGATAGCAAGCAAACACGAGGGGAGCATAGGTCACTTATGAGCAGGGTCTTATATGTACGAGGTATCACGGGTGGTGCGGTTTTGTTTGATTGCAGGTTACAGTTGGACTGATCAGATCTATTCCATCCCATGATGCGCTAGGTTTCATTATTACGTTTAACGTGACCCAATAAAAACTAGCTTTCATCAAAATCGCCTATATTCTAATTATAAGATACGTAAACTCGATCTCGAGCAAGACGTTACGGTGTTAGCGCGATTTGTTTTGTGTTTATTACCATTACATCAAAGTCCTCATTGTGTCTTTAGATATGTGGATGTACACTAGGCTAGTGTTTTGCTTGAAACTATATGCAAATAATGGGCGACTGCTTATGAGTAATATCATAACAATATAGTTTGTCGGCGTTACATTTCCGAGGTAGTACAAAGCCACTTATACCAGAACCAAAATGGAGTTTTTGTGATTTTAGTGACTTGCTGACTAAGTTGATATGTACTTCCAATTGATGCTCGATGTATCACCTTTTTCCATTTAATTTTCATTTCTGGTATTTTACTGCTTTAGCGAAATTTTCTGCTTCTAGTTGAATCCGCTGTAGAAATTTTGCCAGAAACTGACGAAGATCAACATTTAATTGCTAATCTGTTGCTTACACTTCGTTCGCTCAGAATGAACGCACCCGATCGTTACGGCGCTGCCGTTAGCAGACTTAGAGAGTTGGAAGAAGAGTTACGGAAAGCAGGTGCTGTTACTCCTGCTGATCCAGTCATAGCAGATGCTGTTGCCAGGGCATTGGCGGTTGCTGGACCAGGTCGTGATGTCCAGATTAGAGTAAATCAAAGCCGACACACAACAACAACAAAGACGGTGTACGAAACGGAGACTCCAGGAATGGTCGGACTGGATGAAGAAAAGATTCGAGCTCTGCATCAGCAGATGCTTTCCAGTTTGAGTGCGTTCTTTAGGCTATTGAATTCATCATACTAGTCTTATTTTTAGTTTAAGTAACCGGTATGTTTCAGGTTTTGATAGAAGTTTGTCCTATTTGATTATATCTTTTTGTTGTTATTTAATTCGATTTTTAAAGTTTAAAATCAAATGAACAGTGGAAGAGAACAGGTGGTTAGTGTAGAGAGAAGATTGAGATTATTTAGTATTGACAAATGTTAATGGGAACGTGCATATACTGTTTGTTTTTTTTAGCTTCTGGAGCCACGGATTCAACTCCGGACTCTGGTGAGTTAGTTTCAACATTTTTTGTTCTTCGATAGCTTGTATAGCGAGATAATTTCTGGAAGTTGGAGTATTGCCGTACCTTATAGGATTAAACCTCACTTTATAGGAACAACCCAAAAGAAGGAAACTACTGAGGAGGGATTCACAAATGAGGATGGATCGGTGGTTGTGTCGAAAAAAATGACTCGTGTCGTGACGACAACTAAGACAACCTTACCTGGTCAGCTGTTTTCACACCATATGCTTTTACTTAGTGAGATAGTTTTCGATAAATTCGATTTGTAGAAAAGTTATAGGACCTTAACAGCAGTAAAGTTCGATCACTCATTTAGTTCAGAAACTCTCTAATTTTTGATTCTTCGCTAATGAATAATATTTACGATGCTGATTTCTACTGTGAGAAGGTCTTCTTGTGTGAACCATATGTCTAGATTCCAGTATCGATCTACTTGTTTTGCGTAAGTGGAGCTAGGGCAAAGCATGCCGATATTACAGCACAGCTTCGTCGACAGCCTCTCGATCGACTATTACTGCCCAGATAGCAAGCAAACACGAGGGGAGCATAGGTCACTTATGAGCAGGGTCTTATATGTACGAGGTATCACGGGTGGTGCGGTTTTGTTTGATTGCAGGTTACAGTTGGACTGATCAGATCTATTCCATCCCATGATGCGCTAGGTTTCATTATTACGTTTAACGTGACCCAATAAAAACTAGCTTTCATCAAAATCGCCTATATTCTAATTATAAGATACGTAAACTCGATCTCGAGCAAGACGTTACGGTGTTAGCGCGATTTGTTTTGTGTTTATTACCATTACATCAAAGTCCTCATTGTGTCTTTAGATATGTGGATGTACACTAGGCTAGTGTTTTGCTTGAAACTATATGCAAATAATGGGCGACTGCTTATGAGTAATATCATAACAATATAGTTTGTCGGCGTTACATTTCCGAGGTAGTACAAAGCCACTTATACCAGAACCAAAATGGAGTTTTTGTGATTTTAGTGACTTGCTGACTAAGTTGATATGTACTTCCAATTGATGCTCGATGTATCACCTTTTTCCATTTAATTTTCATTTCTGGTATTTTACTGCTTTAGCGAAATTTTCTGCTTCTAGTGGCGGGAAATCGAGCCCTTTCCAGAGTGTTCTCAATTTGTCTGCAAGGGGATTTAGTTCTTGTGGATGCAGCAATTCCTAGCCCAGGTTTACTTTTGGCTGGACTTTCAAGTAGGAACATCCAGTTCATTTTATCAGACTACCAGGTAATGAAGCTCATGCTGTACAATCACATTAGGCTCATAGGGGGACCATCAAGTCTTGGTGGAAGGGAGATCGTGTCTGATTTCACTAATTACAAGCTTCTACTTGTGGTTCAGCACAATCACTTGAAACGACACTTTACGCTGCTGAATAAGGTTAGTGACTATTTTAGTCAAGACTGCGGCAGATGTGCCAACAAAAACAGAAAAGTGCGTCATTAAGGTCGATAAATCATCTTGATGTGCGTCTTTGCACTCTTCTAACGTCATAAACTCTCTAGCATATTGGATAAATGTTGGTGATACAGTGGTACTCCGGCGTCATTAATGAGTTTATTTTCTTTAGAATCCCTCGCTGGCTAGTTTTTCACTAATGGATCACTCTCGTAGATATGGTCGGGATTGCTACATGTTGAATCTGTGCGAACTTTCATAGCACACCCCACATTAACCTACATGGAATTTTTGAGAGAAGATGACCTTAATAAAATTATCATAGAAAGTGCTATGATATCGGATGTACCTAAGATACTTAAGTAAAACAGCTCGGAATATGAATGGGCATATCATTTCATTGTTACACATATTTCCAAGCGAAATTTAAAGTCGCTTCTAGAGTAACCCTATAAAATTGGAAGAAAGTGCTTTATTGTAATGTAAATGTAAGCAATGGTTTTGAAAACTGTTATGAGGTGATTGTAGCGATTCTTAAATTTTCAGGTGATGGCGAACCGACTCCCGGTGAGTAACAAGCAGACTCCATTCAACTGCCCAATGATTCGTGTCGTATAGTGGAGTCTTGTGCCTCACTGGCTTTCGCTTCTTTTTAGTTGATCAGTTCTTTTCCGAACACACACCTGAATACATAAGATTCCGCATGGGTTTTTCATTGTTCTTCACAGGTCGTTTTGTGGAATCTTGTGTCGTTAATACTTTACGCAAGTGGTTGTGCTTCGAGACAACTACAACGTAACCAATTCCAAACGTAAACGTACGCCGCACAGGCACTATAGATGACGTCTCTACAGTTTACTAGGCATGCCTAATCGTTTTATATACCCTATATTATTATTCGTATTAAACTAATTTCATAAAAATTTTGCTGTAATTGTTTAATAATGGTTGAATATGAGGAGTTATATTGTTCATCTTCTTTTAAAACTTCATACAACTTCGTTGCATTCAGCAGTAGCTAAGATAGACTTAGTTGGGATCAAGAATGCATCACATTTCTCATGGTTTCGTCGTCGTCATTCTCTTTCCAAATGCATAATACCATTAGATTTTCACCGAGTTAACCTTTCCCTGCTGTTCGTCTAGTCTCCAGATGGATACAAAACGCACAGATATTGCGTTTAACATGCGTAATCTTGTTGTGATGAATAAAGAGAAAGTGAATACAGTGCGTGATACCAGTGTCGTATTGTGGTGGTGAAAACGATATATAATAAAGGAGGTATCTTTGTAGTCCAGTTAGGCAAGAAATATTGAATAAACTGAAAGGCGTTAGAGGGAAAGAAGAAAGAAGAATAGACGGAGATAGAGTGACGGCTATTATACAAGGAATCTTAGTCTTTGTAAGGGCTTCATATGACCGTCATAGATATGCCGCATTGACAAAATAGTTAACGATAAATGCAACCGAGTGAGGGAAATAAGGGCACACAGTGGTGAAATTCACGTCGGAAACGATCTTCACATCGAAAGTTCCACCTAATTTTACAACTGAGAAATGGCCTAGTTGGAATGGAGCGGATGTTCTCATGGAGAGAGAAATTGGGTATTTGTGTAGAGCAGCTGATCGACTTTGTTTGTTCCATCTGGGATTAATGATGTTATAGCAGTGTTGTCGTCGTAAATCAACAAAGAAGAAAATAAAGAAATGCAACGTTAGTAATCAGTTTTTGGATGAACTAATGTTAAAAATTAGGATTGAATTGTTCGCGGATGAGCTACTTTTTTTAGCTGAATATCATCTGCTGTTTTACAATAAATTTAATGAGTAATCTATGTGGACTACAGAAAAATGATAGATGTTGTGGAATTACTACAGCATTTAGTAGCAGCATGTTTCAGTGACTTCTTAGACAAATTTGTGTTTAGTAATCTGAATTCGCGAGTGTTGAAGGTTTCTTCTCTTCCACGTCACATAAAATAGGTATTGATTAATTGCAATCGAAATGGAAACGTTAGGTGATGAGCGGAATGAAAACTAAGGGTATTCAGAACGCTGAAAGACGCGATATTATAGCGACGTTAAAAGATTTTCGGTGTGACTGTACGTTATTGAAATATATTTATCATAAGGTTGCTATGGAGGTATGCTGACCCATCACACTGCAGTTTTTCAGCACACCTTAAACTTGGGCAATTATGTTTATCATAGTTCCAAATATGGGATTCTTTTGCTAACCAGCAAGAAAAGCATATGCGAAAGTTCAATGCTAGCAAGTAACGGTTGTGGGTTGGTCTTCAATTAGTGTGAATCTTATTAATATTAAATGATACATGAGACTGATTTTCCTGAGGAATTGTTCCTTGACGGCTCTTTTATGTGCACTGTGCATGGACGTGTTTGCATGGCATGAATCCTTAGTTGATAAAATAACACACTACCAAACGTCGACGAAATCATAAAGTAATGTTATTTTATTCAGAATCACCAACGGATTCGTTCGGATCAGTACGTGATCGAATTGCACGCTTTGAAGCACTGCAAGACGCGAAATCAAGAAAATCGCCTCCAGAGAAGTCACATATGGTTGTTGTAGTAAAATCTGAAGCGCAGATTTTCGAACAGGGGTCAGATTATGAAGATATCACCCAGGATCCATTGAGCCCCTCTATTGAATCGGAAATATCACAGGCTGAGGTGAAAAGTTCATCTTCATATAATGGAGAAGAGTATGGAAGGAAACCACTCGATGATTCGAATTTTACAGAAAAAAGGGAAACTAAGAAAAAATCTGATGTAGTTTTCTTGACTGAAGGGGCTAGAGAGGATAAAATAACCAAGGCTCTCACACCGAACTTGGATTATCCTAGTGCGGTCATTAAGAGAAGATCAGATGAGCTAAACCAAAGGACCTTAAGCAGCAAGTTTGAGGAACCTCAAAGAAGTGAAGAGGAACAATTGGGACGAAAATTGCAAATGGACAGCTATGAAGCAGAAACGTATAAGATTGCCGAAAGTACACGTCGCGAGGTTTTACCAGAAGGATATACGACAGTCTCGGAGGAGGTAACCACCACACACATTTATGAAGAAAAGCCAGAACACATTGAATATGAAGAAAGGAGATATGAGACACAACCACCTATGGCTGCTGAAAGCAGAGTTGTGGAGGTTCCATCAGAAAGACATAAGACCGTTACGGATGCTGTGATCGCCACACCACTCTATGAAGAAAAGCCAGAGCACATTGAATGGGAAGAAAGGAGATATGAAGCAGAATCACCTATGGCTGCTGAAAGATCTGTTGCGGAGGTTCCATTAGAAAGACATCTGACAATCACAGAATCTGTTGCCGCCACACCGCTTTATGAGGAAAAAGCAGAACACATTGAATATGATGAGAGGAGATATGAGGCAGAATCACCTATGGCTGCTGAAAGCCCAGCTGTGGAGGTTCCACTAAAAGGATATCCGACAATCAGAGAAACTGTTGCCGCCACACCGGTCTATGAAGAGAAGCCAGAACATTTGGAATATGAGGAAAGGAGATATGTGGCAGAATCACCTATGGCAGCTGAAAGCCCAGCTGTGGAGATTCCATCAGAAGGATATCCGACAATTAGAGAAACTGTTGCCGCCACACCGGTCTATGAAGAGAAGCCAGAACATTTGGAATATGAGGAAAGGAGATATGTGGCAGAATCACCTATGGCAGCTGAAAGCCCAGCTGTGGAGATTCCATCAGAAGGATATCCGACAATTAGAGAAACTGTTGCCGCCACACCGGTCTATGAAGAGAAGCCAGAACATTTGGAATATGAGGAAAGGAGATATGTGGCAGAATCACCTATGGCAGCTGAAAGCCCAGCTGTGGAGATTCCATCAGAAGGATATCCGACAATTAGAGAAACTGTTGCCGCCACACCGGTCTATGAAGAGAAGCCAGAACATTTGGAATATGAGGAAAGGAGATATGTGGCAGAATCACCTATGGCAGCTGAAAGCCCAGCTGTGGAGATTCCATCAGAAGGATATCCGACAATTAGAGAAACTGTTGCCGCCACACCGGTCTATGAAGAGAAGCCAGAACATTTGGAATATGAGGAAAGGAGATATGTGGCAGAATCACCTATGGCAGCTGAAAGCCCAGCTGTGGAGATTCCATCAGAAGGATATCCGACAATTAGAGAAACTGTTGCCGCCACACCGGTCTATGAAGAGAAGCCAGAACATTTGGAATATGAGGAAAGGAGATATGTGGCAGAATCACCTATGGCAGCTGAAAGCCCAGCTGTGGAGATTCCATCAGAAGGATATCCGACAATTAGAGAAACTGTTGCCGCCACACCGGTCTATGAAGAGAAGCCAGAACATTTGGAATATGAGGAAAGGAGATATGTGGCAGAATCACCTATGGCAGCTGAAAGCCCAGCTGTGGAGATTCCATCAGAAGGATATCCGACAATTAGAGAAACTGTTGCCGCCACACCGGTCTATGAAGAGAAGCCAGAACATTTGGAATATGAGGAAAGGAGATATGTGGCAGAATCACCTATGGCAGCTGAAAGCCCAGCTGTGGAGATTCCATCAGAAGGATATCCGACAATTAGAGAAACTGTTGCCGCCACACCGGTCTATGAAGAGAAGCCAGAACATTTGGAATATGAGGAAAGGAGATATGTGGCAGAATCACCTATGGCAGCTGAAAGCCCAGCTGTGGAGATTCCATCAGAAGGATATCCGACAATTAGAGAAACTGTTGCCGCCACACCGGTCTATGAAGAGAAGCCAGAACATTTGGAATATGAGGAAAGGAGATATGTGGCAGAATCACCTATGGCAGCTGAAAGCCCAGCTGTGGAGATTCCATCAGAAGGATATCCGACAATTAGAGAAACTGTTGCCGCCACACCGGTCTATGAAGAGAAGCCAGAACATTTGGAATATGAGGAAAGGAGATATGTGGCAGAATCACCTATGGCAGCTGAAAGCCCAGCTGTGGAGATTCCATCAGAAGGATATCCGACAATTAGAGAAACTGTTGCCGCCACACCGGTCTATGAAGAGAAGCCAGAACATTTGGAATATGAGGAAAGGAGATATGTGGCAGAATCACCTATGGCAGCTGAAAGCCCAGCTGTGGAGATTCCATCAGAAGGATATCCGACAATTAGAGAAACTGTTGCCGCCACACCGGTCTATGAAGAGAAGCCAGAACATTTGGAATATGAGGAAAGGAGATATGTGGCAGAATCACCTATGGCAGCTGAAAGCCCAGCTGTGGAGATTCCATCAGAAGGATATCCGACAATCAGAGAAACGGTTACCGCCACACCGGTCCGTGAAGAAAAGATAGAACATGTTGAGTATGAGGAAACGAGATATGTGGCAGAATCACCTATGGCAGCTGAAAGCCCAGCTGTGGAGTTTCCGTCAGAAGAATATCCGACGGTCAGAGAAACTGTTACTGCCATACCGGACTATGAAGAGAAGCCAGAACACATTGAACATGATGAGACGAGATATGAGACAAAACCACCTATGGGTGCTGGAAGTCCAGTTGTGGAGGTTCCATCAGAAGGATATCCGACAATCAGAGAAACGGTTACCGCCACACCGGTC
>MQTX01000264.1:105151-164399 GCA_009735665.1 Angiostrongylus cantonensis | reverse complement strand
AGAGAAACTGTTACCGCCACACCGTTCTATGAAGGAAAGCTAGAAAACGAATATGAGGAAAGGAGATATGAGGCAGAATCTCCTATGGAGGCTGAAAGCCCAGCTGTGGAGGTTCTATCAGAAGGATATCCGACAATCAGAGAAACGGTTACCGCCGGTTACTCAAAAACCAGTTGCGGAAATTCCATCAGAAGGATATCCGATAATCAGAGAAACTTTTACCGCCACACCGGTTTTCGAAGAAAATCCGGAATATGTTGAATTTGAGGAAAGGAGATATGATGCAGAGTCACCTATGGCTGCTGAAAGCCCATCTGTGGAGGTTCCATCAGAAGAATATCCGGCAATTAGAGAAACTGTTACCGTCACACCGGTCTATGAAGAGAAGCGAGAAGATGTTGAACATGATGAGAGGAGATATGAGGCAGAATCACCTATGGCTGCTGAAAGCATAGCCGTGGAGGTTCCATCAAAAGAATATCCGGCAATCAGAGAAACTGTTACCGTCACACCGGTCTATGAAGAGAAGCGAGAAGATGTTGGACATGATGAGAGGAGATATGAGGCAGAATCACCTATGGCTGCTGAAAGTCCAGCTGTGGAGCTTTCATCAGAAGAATATCCGGCAATCAGAGAAACTGTTACCGTTACACCGGTCTATGAAGAGAAGCGAGAAGATGTTGGACATGATGAGAGGAGATATGAGGCAGAATCACCTATGGCTGCTGAAAGTCCAGCTGTGGAGCTTTCATCAGAAGAATATCCGGCAATCAGAGAAACTGTTACCGTTACACCGGTCTATGAAGAGAAGCGAGAAGATGTTGGACATGATGAGAGGAGATATGAGGCAGAATCACCTATGGCTGCTGAAAGTCCAGCTGTGGAGCTTTCATCAGAAGAATATCCGGCAATCAGAGAAACTGTTACCGTTACACCGGTCTATGAAGAGAAGCGAGAAGATGTTGGACATGATGAGAGGAGATATGAGGCAGAATCACCTATGGCTGCTGAAAGTCCAGCTGTGGAGCTTTCATCAGAAGAATATCCGGCAATCAGAGAAACTGTTACCGTTACACCGGTCTATGAAGAGAAGCGAGAAGATGTTGGACATGATGAGAGGAGATATGAGGCAGAATCACCTATGGCTGCTGAAAGTCCAGCTGTGGAGCTTTCATCAGAAGAATATCCGGCAATCAGAGAAACTGTTACCGTTACACCGGTCTATGAAGAGAAGCGAGAAGATGTTGGACATGATGAGAGGAGATATGAGGCAGAATCACCTATGGCTGCTGAAAGTCCAGCTGTGGAGCTTTCATCAGAAGAATATCCGGCAATCAGAGAAACTGTTACCGTTACACCGGTCTATGAAGAGAAGCGAGAAGATGTTGGACATGATGAGAGGAGATATGAGGCAGAATCACCTATGGCTGCTGAAAGTCCAGCTGTGGAGCTTTCATCAGAAGAATATCCGGCAATCAGAGAAACTGTTACCGTTACACCGGTCTATGAAGAGAAGCGAGAAGATGTTGGACATGATGAGAGGAGATATGAGGCAGAATCACCTATGGCTGCTGAAAGTCCAGCTGTGGAGCTTTCATCAGAAGAATATCCGGCAATCAGAGAAACTGTTACCGTTACACCGGTCTATGAAGAGAAGCGAGAAGATGTTGGACATGATGAGAGGAGATATGAGGCAGAATCACCTATGGCTGCTGAAAGTCCAGCTGTGGAGCTTTCATCAGAAGAATATCCGGCAATCAGAGAAACTGTTACCGTTACACCGGTCTATGAAGAGAAGCGAGAAGATGTTGGACATGATGAGAGGAGATATGAGGCAGAATCACCTATGGCTGCTGAAAGTCCAGCTGTGGAGCTTTCATCAGAAGAATATCCGGCAATCAGAGAAACTGTTACCGTTACACCGGTCTATGAAGAGAAGCGAGAACATGTTGAATTTGAGGAAAGGAGATATGATGCAGAATCACCTATGGCTGCTGAAAGTCCAGCTGTGGAGCTTCCATCAGAAGAATATCCGGCAATCAGAGAAACTGTTACCGTCACACCGGTCTATGAAGAGAAGCGAGAACATGTTGAATTTGAGGAAAGGAGATATGATGCAGAATCACCTATGGCTGCTGAAAGTCCAGCTGTGGAGCTTCCATCAGAAGAATATCCGGCAATCAGAGAAACTGTTACCGTCACACCGGTCTATGAAGAGAAGCGAGAACATGTTGAATTTGAGGAAAGGAGATATGATGCAGAATCACCTATGGCTGCTGAAAGTCCAGCTGTGGAGGTTCCATCAGAAGAATATCCGACAATCAGAGAAACTGTTACCGTCACAACGGTCTATGAAGAAAAGCCAGAACATATTGTGTTTGAAGAAAGAAGATATGATGTAGAACCGCCTACGGTTGTTGAAAGCCCAATTGTGGAGGTTTCACCAGCAGAATACCCTAGAATCATGGAAGCTTTTACCGCCACACCGCTTTTCAAAGAGTATCCAGAACATATTGAATATGAAGAAAGGAAATATGAGGCGGAATCACCAAAGACCACTGATAGCCCATTTCGCCAGGTTTCCCATGAGGAACAACCGATTGGCCAGGAAAGTGTATTTCTTGGCGTCCCGTTTGAGGAAGAGCGAGATATTTCTGGGAAGGATGATGGTGCCCTCCTGGAGGGACCGCAGATATTTGAAGAAGAGGGGGCGTCGTTGGGTAAGCTTGCCGGATTCGCTGCGAAAGCAGCCAATGTTGCAGGGGTAGCCGTGGTTGCGCCAGTTGCTCTTGCTTCGGTGGAGGCAGTAACGGCTTATGAGGCAATGACACGTGGTGACGGTCGTTCTCCAGATAAGGGAGACGACGAATTGAGGAAGTTCAGTGAACGCCTCTTACTAGAATCTTCAGCAGAGCGATATACCGATGTTGCCGAACCTGTAAGCACCACTGCATTTTATGAAGAAAAACCAGAGCCGATTGGATATGAGGAGAAATATGAAGCGGAATCACCAATGGTTGCTGTAACTTCTGTTGTGGAGGTTTCTCCAAAAGGGTATACGACAGTCACAGAGGCTGTATCCACGACAGTTTTTTGCCGAGGGCCAGAAGAATTGAAACACATCGAAACGCGCTATTACGCAGAATCGCCTGCGATTGCTGAGAAGCTTTTTGCGGGGCAATTTCCAGAAGGATATCCGACAATTACAGATGGTGAGACCTCGACACTGCTTCATGAAGAAAAGGCTGACCATATGAAATACGTCGAAAAAGGTGAAACAGAATTGCCAATGGTCGTGGAAAGTCCAGTTCGTGAAGTTGACTACGAAAAGTACCCGACGACCATTGAAATCTCAGAAGTAGTCGAGGTTGCTGAGGTTTTTATGGGCGATGATAACAAAACAACACCCACAAAATCGGGCAAAATATTAGCTTCTCCTAGAGAGCACTTGGGTTACACCGAATTGAGAGTTGATGAAGGCTTGCACACCATACAATCACAGAGTTATGATGTTGAAGTAGAAAGGCGTTCATTATCGTCTCCAACGAAAACTGAGCAACGTATGCCTGATGGTGACGATTTTATCGACCATCATGACGAAGTTATACCGATGACCTCCGATCATGAAATGGCTCATCATGAGGATCAATCTGTGTACACCTACACGGGAGCAGAAAAAGATGTGCACTTGATAGAATTAAAGGATTACGGTTTCGAGTCCGAAAGGCATTCTCTGTCATCTCCATCGATGACTGAGGAACACATACGTGAACGTGAGCATCCTACCGATTATCATTCCAATATCATACCGATGATATCGGATCACGAACTAGCTGTTCATGGAAAGGACTTGTTCTACACCGCTGCAGACGATGATATGCCTATCGTAAAATCGAAGGATCATGATGTCGAATTCGAAAGACACGCAGTATCATCTCCAACGATGACTGAGCAACATATGCGTGACGATGAGAGTCCTGCCGACCATCATATCAGAACTGCATCAACGATAGAGGATCGTAAAGTGGCTGCTGATGAAGAAGACTTAGTCTACACCGCAGCAGACGAAGGCGTACACATAATAGAGTCAAAGAGTTATGATATTGTATTCGATAGACATTTACTATCTTTTCCAACAAAGAATGAGCAGTATCCGTGTGAACATGAGGGTCCTATCGAGGGTCATACCATTGCTGCAACGTTGTCAAATATTGAAGATGTCCAAGAAAAGCACTCGGATTACACTGCATTGGAAAAATATGAAATAATTCCTGTTAAGGAATCGGGTGACTATATTATAGATCACGGAAGAAAACAGCTGTCACTATCCCCTGAACAAAAAGTTCTTGATTTCGGAAAGGATGATTATTCGCAAGATCCCCATGTTTCCAAAAAGGCGACACCTGTTCATTTGCTAGAAGGAGCTCTAGAAAATGTTGTGAAATTGAGGCTCACAGATGTGGACGAGTTGGAGTCGCCTGAAAGGCAATCGCTACAAGCGCCATCATCGTTTCCCGATGAGCAACAGTTGATTGCTGGCGATGAAGATTGGAAAGTTTATGACAACAAAGGTGAAATTCTTGAAGAGTTCTCTCTCCAACTCACACAAGAGCTTATTTTCGGAGCTGAAAGCAATGCGAGTCGTCAATGCTCAAAATCTGTAAGCGAAAGTATGAAACAGGATTCATTTAACGATGTGATTATGGAACATGAAGTTGGCTACCAGTCTGATTTACGAGAAAAACTGGATATTCTTGCTGGAGAAAGTCGTGAAGAGCTATACTCAGTCAGTGAAGGAGGCCAGCTGGATGTTATTGACGAAGGACAGTACAAAGAAAAACGTAGTGTTGACGATCACGAGATTGAAAAAGCTGCTTTTCACCTTGCAGATGATGCGTTAAAAGCTGCCCTTGAACCACACGAAGACGCTAAAACTCTCACTTCAACTTCTGAATCCAACGTTTACCACACTGCTACAGAACATTCAAAAGATGAACAATACGAAAGTTGTGTGACATCACAAGGTACATATGATTCGGCACAGGAATGGACTTCGCAGGAGTCAGACTATTCAACAGCTACTAGTGGTGCAACCAGCCGACTAAGCGGTGCGGAGGAAAGGCAAGGAAGTGTCACACCACTGGCTGTATTATCACCCGTTGATTCGGACCGGCAGTTTACGGCTAATCAGGATTTTGATGACGTCGTGCCTGTTATCAGGCATTTTGGAATCAATGACACCGCTAGATCGACTCCTGATGTGGCTTTGCAAATGACGATTGAGGAAGAAGAGGAAGAGATTGAAAATGTATTGCCTACAAACCCAAGTGGTGTTCTTCTCCTTCCTCATGCAGATCCGGGACGGCCTTCTTCACCCGTACCACCAAGTCAAGAAGCAGATGAAGACGACAGTTTCTTTGTATTTTTGGAGAAGCCTGAAGAGAAGGACATTTCAAGAAAACTAGATGAGGAGAAAACGAAGGAAAAGAGATCTGTGGAATGGGAATCAACGAGCAGCAGTCGTGGAGAGAGATCATATTCTCGTCAGTATTCCGATTTGTCATCAGAAAGTCGTGCTGACACAGTGATACATCATGAAAAAGAGGATGCAGAAACGGTTGTGGATGTTGAGGAGTTTGCACCAGCTCGTGATCCAAATTCGGAATTTGCGGAATCATTGGATAAAATTTCAATCAGAAGCGGTGCTATAAGGTTGGTTTGACAACAAAGCATAATAGTTCAAGAAAAAGTCAAAATTAAAACATCTGTCTTTAAATCTCTATGACACTAAACCGAATACCATCGTCACTAACTTTTTTACGAGTGAAGATTGGTGAGCTCATTTTCTGTTTGACAATGTTTCATCTGCAATTCGAAAATTTCGTAGTTACTTCTATTCGAGCAGTGGTTAGCAAGCCATCTTTTTACACCATATTATAAAGGTGCCTATTGCTAGAAAGTTCTCGGGAACTCACTTTTTTGAAACATTACTATAGACATAAAATACTCGAAACATCGCTCGTACTTTGCCTACGCATATCTATATTTCGTCGACTTAGTAGAATATTACGAATTTCACCATTACTTTTCGAATTATGCAGTAGTTGAGGCGCTAAATGTAAATGGTACGTAGGCGTATTATTTCAACTACTAAATATCCTATTTATACGAATTTTAGTGATGTTTCGTCACAAAGATCTAGCGAGTTAGTGGCACAGAGTGGAGATGGACAAGAAGAGCCACCAGAAACACAGCTGACAGAAAACTCACCATCTTCGGAAGACTCGAGCAAAGGCAGAGTTAGTGATAGTGAGGAAGGATTCGTGATTTGTCCTGCTATGGATGAAGCTCCAATAGAAGGGGAATTAGAGACTGTTGAAGAAGAACCTGAAGACGTTGAATCTATCAGTGGTAGTGGAAACTCTTCCGTTGGTGTTCCATCAGATACATTGGCATTGATAGGAAAATATAAGCACGTGTCAAGTGACAATGTATCATTGACAAGTCTTCAAGAATTCGAACGTTTGGAACAGGTAGTGGCTAATCGAGGAGAAGGCAGCCTTAGTTCAAGTGAAATTGAACTGTACGCGGCTGGAAAACTCAGATCAACTGAGGGATCAGTGAGCTCATTAACAGAATTTGAAAAACTTGAACAAGAAATAGCTGCAAATATTTCTCCTCAAGAAGATGTTACAATGTTACCAGATATTCGAGAAGAATCTGAAGTTGAAGATATGAGCACACGTGATGATGACGAAGATGAACACTCGGTAAGCATTATCATAAGGAAATATTTGGTTAAACAAGCTGTATTCTTTTTTGTTTCTATATAAAATTGCAAGGACGCGTGTGGCCCACTAGTCCACGGTGCCCTGCAACGCAGACGTGCAGTCGATCTCTGTGCCCATGGCCCACCAAGCCCTCCATCCCTCCGGGGTCGGCAAATTGGTACCAACCTTGTCTGGGAGGATAGCAGCACTGGCTCGATACATCGGCAAGCCACCGCGAGTCATTGTAAAGGCCAGATATGCATTCAATAACCTCCAATGATCCTTCTTGAAGTCGAAAACATAGCGCGTCTCTCACGGATTGATCAACACCGAGAGCTTTATCCTTTTTATAAAATCGCTTTCCTCAGAATCTGTTAGTATAAAGAGGGCAAGATTACGAAGATTGAGATAGACACATACATATCAAATGGTAAGAAAGTAATTGTAACCTTTAGTATTTGAAAGGAGTTGAAAGGGTGTAGTTGAAATCGCTTATTTTCTAAAGAAGCTTTCAGTAGGAAAGAAAAGAAAGGAAAGAGTAGTTATAACTTTATTGACCACTTGCGGTTTTTGAGACAGATTGTGATAGTCGATCGTTCACAGGAAGCATTTACTGTTTAAGGAAACTGAAGTTAAAACAAGACCAATTGATGAAGAAGATCTCCAAGCGGTAACACCGTTAGCGTCGCCAATAGACTCACTTGAGCGTGAGCCGATTAGAGCGACATTACCGCTTCTCGAAACCAGCACGGATTCTCTTGAACCATCTTATCAAGAAATCGAATTACACGTTGTTCAAAGAGAAAGTGACGTATCTTCGTTGGCAGAGTATGAAGTGAGTAAATATCGTCTTATGACAAATGAAAGCAGATGAGCTTTACTGGTAAAGAAGATATTAAAGCATAAATTCACAAAAACTTAACTGATAAAGCTCAATAATAATAGCTCAAAATAAAATAATATAAAAGGACCCTATTAAGATATATTTCCTCAGTGATGCGTCATTCATTCGAATACATTCGTTGTATCATAGAAGCGTTCGAATTATTATTATTTGGTTTAAACAGTTACTTTCGGAGCCCAGCCAATGTATTTATACTTCTTGTTCTTTCAAATAAGTCTGACAATCAGTCGTTGATCTCGAAGGAAGGCGGGTTTGGTTCGTCTCTACGTGCGATTGAACTAGCGACACGTCTCTGTACCAAGGCATCTACGATCAATGAACTACGCGCATATGCATACGAAAAAAGAATTTACACAAAACTTGCATTTGCCAAGAAGCGATTGGCTAGTAGAGAGATGACACATGTTTAAATCAGATATGCAAATAAATCATACATTGGTGAGTGGCATCACTCATCACCAAGGCTGCTAACACACTCCGATCTTTTTGAAGTGAGTTTTATTCACCGTAACCCTCTGTTCCGTGTTTCGTCGTTTAATCTGTAGGTGTTGGAGAGCGAAATGAGCATTGGTAGAGATGTCGTTCAATGGTACGCTCAAGGATACTGATTCCAACCCACCCTAGGCTAACTCAGCTTTAACTACGCGCATATGCATACGAAAAAAGAATTTACACAAAACTTGCATTTGCCAAGAAGCGATTGGCTAGTAGAGAGATGACACATGTTTAAATCAGATATGCAAATAAATCATACATTGGTGAGTGGCATCACTCATCACCAAGGCTGCTAACACACTCCGATCTTTTTGAAGTGAGTTTTATTCACCGTAACCCTCTGTTCCGTGTTTCGTCGTTTAATCTGTAGGTGTTGGAGAGCGAAATGAGCATTGGTAGAGATGTCGTTCAATGGTACGCTCAAGGACGCTGATTCCAACCCACCCTAGGCTAACTCAGCTTGCTATCTCTTCGGAATCGGAGTACTGGTACTAAGATTAGCTGGGAAAAACTCCCTGCAATTCACAAAGGCTGGCTAGGAGTGATTTAGTTCGGCTGGATGACTTTGATACAGAAAATAAAGTCCTCAATCAGCAGCTGAACCTATACGCAAATACTTTTTTCTCTTGATGGGTGTGAGAAAACGAATCGAATGAAAGAAGTGCTGTAGAATATGCAATGTCTGCTTGTACAACAACTAGATAAAAAAGTCAAGTGCATAAGTCACATGAGATAGGATAACGACCAGTTCTAATGGCTGCTAAATGATACGTTATAGAACAAAATGTCTGTGCCTAGGACTAGTTTTGTAAATTGAAAAAAGGGAAAGAAAGCCAAACATTCTATGTTCCCACTTATTCCACAAATACTTTCAAATTCAGTGGATTTAAACAACAGACTGCTTGCTATTTGAACGATTGAACTACAAAAAGAAACAGTCGGCTTTTCAGGTTATTACTCCTCTAGAAGACAGTGTGAAAGATTCATTGGAAAATATACATCATGAGCGAGACTCGTTACTTGAAGGTGCAAGTCAAGAAATGACGAGTCAAGATACCCATGCTTTGTTAAGCGGAGAAACAGTAAGTTGTTGTCCTGTTGACATTGAATAGTTCAAGGATCTACAATGCTTGCTTTTTATTTTCTGCCTTTTATAATTTTTATGGCGGGCTATTAAGCGAAGTACAACCCCGAGGCTGCTGAGATATTTGCAAAACTCCGGACCGCAGGTTTCTTCGGTGGCGAACCAACGCGCTATTGTCCTTTCCGGGGAGTAACTGATGCCAGTTTTGTAGCCTAATTCACTCGAATTCTGAACGACTACTGGTGGTGATACATAAGAGGAGGCGTAGCCATGCTACAATTTTCCATTTCTTCTTTTCATTGAACCATTTCTTTGAACTGCCTTAACATCGGTCGCAGTCTGTGAAGTTCTAGGTGCATTTTATGGAAATTCTGACAACATTTCTTTGTCCTAGTGACTTCAGAAAACTGAACTGAAGAACATAGTGTTGATGTCCCTATCGGACAATTACGGAAAAATCACCGGAATATCACCACAATGTTGTTTGTATGGAAAATGCACCTCGCAAGTACTTTGGAGTTTTGTTCTTGTCCTTCCCATGGCAGATTTTGTCGCTAGCTGTACTGCACAGCCTATTTTGAGCCATATTTTAAAATGCAATAAAAAACAAATAGTGCTATTGCGAAAAAGAAGCGCAGAATTGACTTTATAACTACGACGTTGTAAAACACATATCAAGTTTTCTCTTCGTAGTGCGGTCACGGAGTTCTGAAACTGTTGCTTAGTTAAATCTACTTCTTCCGCACATTGTCGACCCGTTGTATGACGATAGTTGCAGAAATAGATGTCATCTCGTTTCCCTTAATTAGGGAACTTTCCACTAAATCTTCATTTCTTGGATGAGGTTTTCAATGGACGAATCCGATGAGGGGCGTGTTTGCTTAAGAGCAGAATGCTAGTAAAGTCCATGAAGCTTTCAGTAACCTTGGGAGACACAGATACACTACCGCCTTGTCAGTATTCATTTAAACGACTCCATCATAGTTGATTTTTAGATCATAGGTTTTTCTATGCTTGAAAAAATGAGGCCGTCTGTTTTCATCATTTAAAGGGAAGAGATGCCTACGGTAAGCTCGCTAGTTTCTTTCTTGGGGTTGACAATAGTCATTGGCAGAATGTCGTGTTTCTTGCATCAGGCGCAATGGTAACTTATCCTAGATGACTAGAATTCATCTCCCGTGTTCTTTCCAGTCACTTTATTGTTGGATGTTGGCCGAATCGACGTGCACAATGCAATCTATGGCACATATGAACACATCTACGCATGTATGTTTAAATATGATTAAGGATAAAAAGGATAAAGCTCTCGGCGTTGATCAATCCCTGAGGGATGCGCCACGCATTCGACTTCATTAACTATCACTGGAGGTGATTGAATGCATATCTGGCCTTTACATTAACTCGCGTAGGCCTACCGATGTATTGAGTCAGTGCTGCTATCCTCCCAGATAAGTCTGGTACCAACCCCGGAGGGGTGGAGAGCTTGCTGGGTCGCGGGTGCGGGCATTGACTCCACATGTGTGTCGCAGTGGCGCCTCCAAACACTGCGCCACACGCGCCCTTGTTTAAATATGTTTACGTTGATAAAAAGGCATGAGTTAATTTGAGCAGAGACAAGAGGACCATCTCGTGCATTTACCTATCTCTTAGGGCTCTCTTAGGGACAAAGATATCATTTGATCCGCGTCTGACCACCTCTCCACTTCCTAGCATTACATCGCACCGACTGAAGATGTTTCAGTATGAAAAAGGCCGGTGGTTGTAAGCATAAGCGTTAGCGATTTACTCAGAAGTTTAGGTTGGAACATACCAAGAACATGACGATGACGATAAAGACTCGCTTGAATGCGATATGGACACTATGCTACGTGATTACCCGACTACACTGACCACATTTGAAACCACGGCCATCCGGCCTGACGGAACTGTGCAAACCATCTCACGCAGAGTAGAAACACGGGTAATTTTGGTTTTTTAAATGTAGCAGTTAATAATTCTTTTTTAACAGGAACTCACATAACGTTCGAAATGTTACTGCTTAGTGTACCCGTTGTACATTGCAAGCACATCGACATAGCAAAGAAACACAATAACTGCTGTGATGGGTATACTATTAAGGTGGAAAAGTAATAAAAAGACAAAATGAGAAAGGAAGATGAAGGGTTGAAAAATACCACAAAGGAGAATGAAAATGAATTCGGTGGAAAAGTAATAAAAAGACAAAATGAGAAAGGAAGATGAAGGATTGAAAAATACCACAAAGGAGAATGAAAATGAATTTGAACTGAACCAATAAATAAAAATATAACTACAATGTTGCTGAGGTATTTGCAAAACTCCGAACCGAAGGTGTCTACGATGATGATCAAACTCGCTATTTTTCTTTTCGGGGATCAACGCGTTCACCACCACGTCTTGCGGGTTCTAAAGTAAAATAAAGGTGTAATACAGAGATGAACGAAACGAAAAGAAACGAAAAACATGAGGTATGATGAGGTTTCACTCAAACACGCAAAGTTGAGTATTTATTTGTTCTAGGTGCGTGACCCAGTAATGAGCCACGTTACGTTTACCGGTACGGAGAGTGAGGAACGGGTGCTTAATCTGCCTGTAGAGGAACAGTTCGAGACGGTTGACGCTGAAGGCAATATTACGCGAACCGTGTGCCGACGACAATCACCACCACAGCCGTAGGTGTGATGCGAGTGATGTCCATCGTTTCTCTTCTCTTCCTCTTTTTCTTTTTTGTTCGCAATTGTAGTCCGGGAACGGCTCTGATGAGTCAATCAATAATATTATCCATTGATACCAGTGTTCTGAATAATTCGTCATTTAGTAGAGCAATGCGTCTGAATCATGTAATATATTCCACCACATTCCATGACATCACTAGATAAAAAAGAAAAACGGTAAAATCTGGTTATCCAAATTTAATCGTGTAGCTCATAGTGACATTTTTATGATTATTTTTGTTGCTTGAACTTTCGAAAAAATCATGCATTTTCTTATTTAGCATTGAAGACGCTGCATGTTTTCCAAGTCTCACTTTTTGACTCACTTTCCGCTCTTCTTTTTTCCAAATGTAATAAAAAAAGCCATTTGTTTGGAGTGAGCTTTTTTCCCACAGCATTTTCCTGACACCGGAACGTAGTTGACTCGCTCGGAGTCGAACCAGCTGCTATCCTTTCATTGTACGACATTTTTCCTACCACAGTCCATTCTGTCCCACAAAGACCTACGAACACCTGCACACACAAGACCTTGGACCTCCCTAACACATTATTCCAAGATTTTAGGAAGAATCAACTTGACCATTATTCAACGACATTCATAAAGAAGGATAAAAATTCTCAAGTTGTAGCGAAAGCTATGGGGCCATTCTTGAATCTTCATGAATGGAGGAGGCAGGATAACTAATGTAATAGTAGGAGTCTGATTCGTATAATATGGTCGGGTCATAAAACACTTCATTTGAACTTACCTCATACTTGAATAACTTTTTTCCGCGATGAATCATACGGCAACGAAAGCACTTCCTCTTTCATTGATGCATCACTGGTTAGACAATTTTTTTTTTGCAATAAGCTCACGAAATGATAATGCCGGCGCGGGTGATCTCAAGTCGCCACCACACCTAGCTGTCTTCTAAGATGATTAGGAATCCTGACTTTACTCTACTCTTAGCTACATGATTTTTGTGTGCAAATCTCGATTTTCTTCTCACTGTGGGTTACCAATGAACCCTTAACCGTATGTCAAAATTTGACGCCTCGGTATCTTGGTACATAAGGGACTGATCCATAACGCCACGGCGCCGTTCTGCGTAGGTTTCCCAATAGAATACGAGCAAATTTCGTCGGCTACAGTCTTTCTGGTTTTTCACAATAAAAAGTAGTTTTTCAATAACTGTGGTGCTTTAGGAGTTTTGAATATTACAGAATTGTGGGCGAGGCTTTGCTCAATCGTTGCATGGGTATAATTTGCGCGCATGTTATCATATATCATTTACTATTTGTTACTATGGCCTATTATGCAAATACATTGCTATCAGCATTTACAAATACTTTTTACTCATTTTGAGTCTACTTCGGTATTCTTCTATATCCACACTACATTTTATGAAACGACCATAGCGATGGGAATGGAAGTTAATTGTTTGTCATACTACCGCCCAATGATACTTGATATTCGATACTTGAATGGCCAGTCCTCATTGGTTGTGCGGACCACAGCATGATCACCATTTTCCAAATTTCCAGAAAACTAATTCAAAATTTCAATTTTTTTTCATTCTAAATTATCCAAAAAACAGATTCAAAATTACCATTTTCCAGTGATTTGTTGGTTAAGCTATAGTGGTTCGCTGGAATCCCGAGGTCACCTAGGCCAAAAGTCTGCCCCAGGTTTTCACGACTACAAGCATTTGCAACCCTAGTGAATCACAGGGATACTTGCCACCATGTGACTTTGATACCAGGACGGTGGTGGATCCTGGTATTGGTTTACTCTTAGCTAGGCTTCTTGATGGAAGCCCCGGACTCCTTCTCAGCTAGTGAGACCCTGCCGGGGAGACAAATCGCCCCGCTGTACATCGCAGTCCGATACCCAGGAATGCCTCCTAACCACGATAAGGCGGCAAACCGTTCGATGGACCGCACAATGTATTTTTTCGAAAAATGTTCTTTGGTGAATTATTGAGTGTAGGGGATGGTTTTTGTTGTTTCATCCCTTCCATTTTGATGTGCTTTCGACTAGCTGGAGAATGGATGTACAGTGAGATGTAAGTGCAGTAAGCGACTCTAGAGCCCACTAAATTTATTATGGCCACTACATTGTCCATGCGGTCGTTTTGTTCAAAGTGCCATGCACACTATAGTGTCCATACGGAGCTTAATGGGGTTTTAAACCAATTGAATAACATGCGTATGCTGTCTACCCTTTATACAAAAATGCAATAGAGCATGTGAGCCATGTTTAGCTCATATTGCTGCAAATGTGTTAAATATATAGGCGGTATGTCTTTACACTTTCCAACTTAAGTATTGTAAAAACAAGTACGTAATTCTACTACTTTGAAATGCAGCTCACTTTCTACCCCGTACCTGACAATTGTATGATTTGTAAATCTATTTCTTACTGCTTTAACATCATATACATTCTCATTACAACAGTGCATTCCTTTTTATTCAGTTCTGTTCTTTCCATAATTTTTCTTTTTTTTTCAGAGTTTCTTCATGACACGCTCACCCAACCCTCACTCATTGATCGACGGAAGTTTGATATTTGACAACTTCCATGTATCTTCTCAGATTTGTTTTCGTTTTTTATCCTGTTTTTCTGTCATCGTCGTGCAAGTTACTACTGGTTTAACTTTAGTGATAGGCTAGGCACTATGCTAATAATCATTATTCTAGCCGCATACTCCCTCCATAATTACCGGCATCTCAGCTTTTGCGTGTATTCTTAAATTTCTTGTTTGATTTCTAATTTGTTGTATCTGTTTGTGTGTGTGATGTCCCTTCTTTTTATCATAGGTACAACTCTTATCAAGGAGTATGCGGGAATTATGCTAGCGAACTAGAAATGCAGTATCTATTTATTTGACAGCCAATGGATGTTTACAAATATCTTTTCTATAGATAAAGCTTACTGTGAGTTATTGAACTAATTATCGATTTTCATACATAACGTGATGGCGACCGATGCAACGAATCATTTTAGTAGCCGGTGCGCTATAATTTATAGTGGTTCAATGGTAAGATAAATAAAGAGCACAGTGACTCGTTAGCTGAAAAGTTGTAACGACGGGTGAGTTACAGTTCCCAACACACGAAATTGGACTTTTGGCGACTTCGATTACATGAAAGCGTTTTAACATATAGGTGTCATCCTTGAAGGCTTGAAAAACTGTGGATGAAGGATGAGAAGTATAAATTGAAGCATTAGACTACTACAGTGGATTTTTAGGATAAATTGCTGGATAACCTCAAAGCGGCTTACCGCCTAGTCGTGGCTGGGAGGTGTTCCGGGTGTCGGAGAGCGATGTACAGCGGGGATTCATCCCTTGACAGGGTCTCCCAAGCTGAGAAGAAGTCTGGCGTTTCCATCACTCTTCCTCTGATCCACAAGGACTGCGTCTGCCTGTGGTGGTGATGACCTGAGGCAGCCTTGGCCATCCTGACCTCTGGATTCCGGTGAAGGCTTGAAAAACTGTGGATGAAGGATGAGAAGTATAAATTGAAGCATTAGACTACTACAGTGGATTTTTAGGATAAATTGCTGGATAACCTCAAAGCGGCTTACCGCCTAGTCGTGGCTGGGAGGTGTTCCGGGTGTCGGAGAGCGATGTACAGCGGGGATTCATCCCTTGACAGGGTCTCCCAAGCTGAGAAGAAGTCTGGCGTTTCCATCACTCTTCCTCTGATCCACAAGGACTGCGTCTGCCTGTGGTGGTGATGACCTGAGGCAGACTTGGCCATGCTGACCTCTGGATTCCGGAGAACCAAAACGGCTCAACCAGCAAGTCTCCGAAAAATGGAGGTTATGCTGGGGCCCGCACAACCAGTGAGGACGGGTCATTAATGTATCATCAAGTAAGTAAGCACTGCTGGATAAGCCGACGACGACGAGTTTTGAATATGAATGTTGAAGATTGAAAGTGCATACCATGGGAGGACTGGTTGGTTGCACTCCCGTGTTCATGCGAGAGGTTAAAGAATGATTGCATTCATAACATAAAGCCCAAACTTGGGTGTCTAAATTATTACTTATGCAGCAAGTCACCGCAACAACAATAACATAGCAAGACGCGCAAATCTTCATCGATTGTAGGAGGACTGAAGAATAAGCTCGGTGAATTACTGAAGTAGGATGATGGATTACTGTAGTCAAGTTTAACCTAGCTCGTGCTAGGCTTGAAAAGGGTAAGCGGGAAGGATCAGATAGGAAAACACAAAATTCGATCAGCCGACAATTCTTGCTTAAGCTTTGGAGTGTGCAAAGCATACTTACTGTAAAGGTCGTGGTTCTTTTTCCGTAATCGTTTCTAAACGCATGCGGATGTTAACACACTTATACGAAGTTGCAGAGTGATTCGTATTTACATGTATACAACTGTCGACATAAAAAGTGATTACAGAGCATTTCCTACCCAGCTGCAAGTCAAGTAAACGAGGTGGCCACCAAGATGGAATTTAAAATACAAGAATGTCCATGAGAAAACCGACAATAATCTCCACACCAATCTAACTTTTAACAAACAAATTCTAACGGAATGAAGCACTAAATGCAGGCAGTTCTTCGAATGTAGTATCATAGTAGTAACTCAGTGACGTAAACCTATAGTGACCTATACACTGTGGTACAACCCTATAGACATTTCTCGTAAGGGACGAAATTGCGTAGTAAAAAATGAGGACCACACACCAACAGTAATCACCACCTTGAACATGATGACGATGTTGCAACTAGTCATCTAATTGATGCTGTACACTGCTCGTCAGGTTGTTCGTTATGAACCGAACAAAGCACCTCGGCCTTTAGACCCCTTGCACTCTTAAAAGAATTACCCAACAAAAGCACTTCAGCTTCAACACTTATCACTATTACTAATTTCAACATTATTTTACAAGTAAGGTAACAGTGCGCTTCTTTTCGCAGTAAATTACATTTGCGACTAGATGGAAAACTATGTGGTCATAACAAAACACGAGGGCTCCTTGGGTTGCACTGAGCTCTATTATCTGGTGCATACTGTGAAGCTTACTTATCAAGTAAGTCAGAGAGAAATTTTGCATAGGAAGAAAAGTGCAAAATAAAAGTAAACCAGATCTCTACGTTCTCACCATTTCCAGACAGTCACAGTGCAAGTGAAGTCGTATTTCTTCTATAGACACAAACTAATGTCAACTCTGTATCATACATAAAACTTTAACAATTCTAGAATATATAAAACAACTCAACAAAGGAAGAAAAAGGCAATATTGTTAATTCTTTAACAATGAAGCAAAACTATGTAAAAATTATACAAGGTAATCAGAACAATGAGATCAATCAACATCAGATATTTGCGGGAGCATATTTGAAAAAACAGAATATTGGCAAAATCAACAATCATAAATCTAATCACATCAAAAACGCAAAAAGAAAACTACGATGTGATTAATTCATTATGCACATTTGTGCTACAAACATCAATAGCCGAGATATTTTCCTTAGTAAGAAGATCTCTCCACTGTCGACGGTTAACAGAAAGAAGATACGGATGCAACATCGCCAACATAGCTGCGGGTACGAAACAAAGGACATCTAAAACTTTAAGGAACACCTAAATTATTCAGCTTTACATCGAATTATTTTCATTTCAATCCATTTTACAATGCCCGATATCTATTGTGCAGACGCTAGCACATTGAATTATTTCCTCACGTGAGGAGTCTCGAGCCGGCTGGTCGCGAAGCTACGTGGCGCGTCCCCAGGTGGCGGATAGGAGGTTAATCGCAGAACAAAAGCGACCGTATATTTCCCTGAGACGTGGCGGATCCTGGAGAGGGACTCCCTGCTTCTGCTGTGCCGATTTGGCATATACGTTCTGTACTTGAGAGGCGTATTCATGCATGTGTTTGTGGGCGCGTTTTCACTTATGCGGATTGTATCCTACGAGTCTATTCGGCTAAAAGAATGCAACCAACTGACAAGGAGGTATATGAGAAGCGGTAAGGAGTACCTAAAGCAAATAAGCTCCAAGTCCACTCTAGGAGAGAGCGGCGAACTACCCGTGAGTATACCCAACCCCCATGTTAAAACCTCCGCAAACTATACGTAGATATCATAATACTACATAAAGAGCCCCCAATTTTGCAGCGTTGCGTAGGTCGAGTACGGAGAGGTTGCAAAAATCTCAGGGCTGTGACGATCTGCAATGCACGTATACTTGCGCACGAGTCCTCGATAGAAGACCTGATCATGCAAGCCAGAAGGACAAGGTGTGATGCCATTGGTCTGGCCAAGACGATACGACTCCACAAATTCAACGATCGGCGGCGTAAGGGTTATCGTCAACACAAGACTGTCCATGAACATCGACTTATTCGAACTAACAAACCGAATCGGACATTTACGACTAAAAAGATATGGAGTAGTACTGGCTTCGACAATCTTCGTCGTTTATGCGCCCACATCAAACTATAGTGAAGAAGTCCAGGTGTTCTATATAGACCTGCAAAAGTTCTACAGAGAAGACCATATATTCTTCAAGGTTTATTGGAGATTTTAAAGCTAAGATTGGACCAAGAGCAACGTCTGAAGAACGTATAGAACCCACGGATTAGAATAGAACGAGCAGTATGAGCGGCTCTCTGAAGTTTATGACGACCAAGAGCATCCATGGTAGCTCGCAATTCTGTAAGATTCACCCACAACGCTGGGAGTGGGATTCTTTCAGTGGAGACCACCATAACGATATAGACCACATCATAGTAAACGGAAGGTTTTCCAAACCAACGTCGCTGTTGTCCCGAAATTCTATAAGGGATCAGACCACGGTCTCCGTCGTGGAAGATTCTATTCCTCGCAGAAAGGAGAAAAAGCCGCTAAATTCAAAAACCGAAGTCCCAAAACAACCATAAACTGGGACTTATTCAATTAGTCGGCTATCAGGAAGACACCGTTGTCGATAACATCAACGAGGAATACGATTGGCTCATCGAACATTTTCACGTTAGCGCTATGAAAACTGAGAGATCGCGCTGCAGGCAACCACGAACTAACGTACGTCCGAACTTACAAAACAATACAGATGGGCGATAAAAAAGATCTTAAATAGAAAAGAGCACCGGTTATGGTCGCAGCTGGAAAAAACATTCGCGAAGCCCATCGAAGCTTCGTCAATTACAAGACCAAGATGAATGCACTCCGATGCCAGATGGAACAGTTGCAAAACGATGCATACAGTCGATAGAAGAAGAACTTATAGAAAGGAAAGCAGCAGAGGCTAGGAAAAGCACCTGGAAAGCCAACCGAAAATTCGGCAACTACTAGACGAAGACAATTGCAATCCGACGCCCAGTAGGAACAGTTACTGCGTCCAGAAAGGCAATGGAGTGAATCATTCACGAATTCTACTCAGATCTCTGCGATAGCCACGTCCATCTCCGGTCATACGAAATAAAGGAGGATATGTTATATATGTTGTGCCATCGGTTCTCCAATCCGAAATGCCAATTCGTCGGTGAAAAATCGAACAGCACCAGGTCCGGAGAGGATATGATCCGAACACCTGAACAACCTTCCGCTAGTCTTCGTGAGCACATTGGCTCAGCTCTTCACAAGTTACCTACGTGAATGCAAGGTGCTCTACTCAATGGGCGACCAGCAAGACCGTGCTATTGTTCAAGAATGGTGACCTTCACAATATCGCCAAATATCGCCCAATCTGTTTGCTAACTTTCGTCCACAAACCGTCATAGAAGCCCTTGATACTCAGGGAGTCCTTACTCAGTAGGTGCAGATTCGTGAGCTGTACGAAAATTTCACTACCAAGATATCATTATTCTACAATGATATTAACATCGACGCCAGAAGAGGAGTTAGGCAAGACGATACCATCTCGCCAAAATTGTTTACCGTCACCCTTGAGAACGTCATGCGAACAATGGAATGGGATAATATCGGAGTAAGAATCAACTGCCGGCAGTTACACCATCTTCGCTTTGCTGATGAGATCGTCCTTATTACACCAAACAATGGCCAAGAAGAACGAATACTTGCCGACTTTGATAAAGCCTGCGGAACGATTGGTCTTCGACTAACTCTAACGAAAATGATGTTCATGCGGAACGCATCGGTTTCATATGCCCCATTAACACTCAGCAAAACGAATATCTCCGAATGCTCAAGCTACCTCTATCTATGCTGGCAAATCAACATGATTAACGACTTACCTCCAAAGCTGAGCACAAATAAACGAGCGGCTT
Organism: Angiostrongylus cantonensis; assembly: GCA_009735665.1. NCBI lineage: Eukaryota > Metazoa > Nematoda > Chromadorea > Rhabditida > Metastrongylidae > Angiostrongylus > Angiostrongylus cantonensis. The sequence continues at coordinate 144,173 of MQTX01000264.1, read as the reverse complement.
GGGGAGGGTTCCAAGGGCATCCAGGATGTAGTGAGGAGAACAGAAAACACTTGACTCCATTTCCAACTTTTCCACTACATAAATCTTTCTGCACTAGTGAATGCCTCAGAAACCTGATCCTCGCTACGTAAACCTGTATCACCTGTAGTCCCACTGATCGTCGAGTGACTCGAGCGAGCGCCAGTTAATCCTCCATTTTTCCCTGTGGCGCACAAGAGTAGCTCAGAGGGTTCTACTCGCTTTAGGGATTCGTTGAGCACCATATTATTCTTCTAGACTCTTCGTGAAGAACTCTGACCATCGGGTAGGTGGTCTTCCTACAGTACGTTTGACATCCCGAGGAATCCAGTCACTAACAGCCCTTGTCCATCGGTCGTCATTCATACGCATTACTTGTCCGGTCCACCTTATCTTCGACTGCCTGGAGTACAAAACGGTATCTTTGACTTTTGGTCGTTGACGAAGGTCGGGAAATCGGAATCGGAAAATGGGCACTAAGTCGGGTGTTCTTTGTTATCTTCACTACATCCCCGATGCTCTTGAAAGCTCCTCAAGCCGCTCGTTTCCTTCTGCTCAGCTCTGGAGCTAAGTCGTTCATCATATTGATTTCCCGACCTAGATAGACACGACTGGAGCGTTCGGAGATACTCGTTCCTTTGAGCGTGAATGGTGCATACGAAACCAATCCGTTTCTCATGACCATCGTTTTTGTGAGATTTAGTCGAAGGCCAATCTTTCCACAGGCTATATCGAAGTCAGCAAGCACACGATCCATTGGCTGATTGGTATTATGAGGACCATGCCATCAACAACGCGAAGATGATGTAACTGCCGACTACCGATTTTCACTCTCACATTATCCCATTCCAATGTTCGCATGACGTTCTGGAGGGTGGCGGTAAATAATTTTGGCGACATTGTATCGCCTTGCCTAACTCCTGTTTTGACGTCAATGTTAATATCGCTGTACAATGGTGAAATCTTGGTTGTGAAATTTTTGTACAGCTTACGAAGAATCTTTATGTACTGAAAAGGGACTCCTTGACTATGAAGGGTTTCCATGACTATCTCAATTGAATCAAAGGCCTTCTTTAAATCGATGAATGTGAGACACAGCTGTCTTTTGTATTCTCGCTAAACTTCAGTTAACATTGTTATCGTACTGAATCCTTTCCGAAACCCTAATTGCTCGCATGGCTGTCGTTCGTATAGTGTTCTGTCAATCCTTTTTAAAATGACTCAAGTGAAGAGCTTGTAGACGACAGAAAGCAAGCAATCTGAGCGATAGTTGCCGTCATCGTGTATGTCACCCTTATTGAACAATAACACAGGCTTCCTGGTCTACTGAGCAACAACCTCGCATGTAGGCAGGTAGCCTGTGAAGAGCCGGATGTAAGTTCGCAGTTGCCTGCAGCTCGTACTATTCCGCGCTGGCGTATCAGCTCGAGAGTTTCTGGAGACAAACGTCTCTTGGTGACTTTCGAACTCTCAGCTTTCATAGCGCTAACGTGGAGATGTTCAATGAGCTGATCGTATTCTTCGTCGATGTTATCGACAACGGCATTTTCTCAACAGCCAACTAATGAGTTGAACAAGTCCCAGTTTATGGTGGTTCTAGGACTTCGGTTTTTGAATTTAGCGGCTTTTCTCCTTTCCGCAGGACATAAAATCCTGCACGAAGGAAATAGTGGTCTGATCCCGTGTAGAATTTTGGCACAACAGCGACATCGGTTAGGGAAAACCTTCTATTTACTATGATGTGGTCTATTTCGTTATAATCCTCCCCATTGGGAGACTCCCATCTCCAACGCTGATGGTGTGGCTTCTGGAATTGCGAGTTACCATGGATGGTCTTGTTCGCCATGGTAAACTCAGAGAGCCGCTCACCCTGTTCGTTCCGTTTTAATCCGTGGGTCCCAATGTGAGGTTCTTCAGACGTTCTTCTTGGTCCAATCCTGGCATTGAAATTTCCAATGATGACCTTGAAGAATATGTGGTCTTCCCTGTAGAACTTCTCCAAGTCCATAAAGAAAGCTTCGATTTCTTCTTTGTCATAATTTGCTGTCGGCGCGTAAATGACGAAGATTGCCAAATCCGACCCACATCTCTTCAATCGTAAACGTCCGATTAGGGTTGTTAGTTGTTCAAATGAATTGATGTTCATAGACAAACTTGTGCTTACGCCACAGTTTATTTCTTCGTGATCCAGGCAGCTTGCATCGGCCCTGATATTTTAGCAGCCTCTTCGTACTCGTCCTACCCAACGCTGCAAAACTGGGAGCTCTTTCGGGATTAGGAGAATGAGACCCTGTTTTTTTTACTGTGTTTAGCAGTTCCCAGGTTCGACTTTCTATTAACCTTGGCATTGGAATATGAATGCGTACAAATGACAAATGTGGCATGCGAGAAATTTGAGAGTTAATAAATTCAAAGACCATTAGACTATCAGTTAGTGATAAAGGGGGAGAGTTCGTAGTTATTCCTCGGCAGTTAGATGTTAAGATAACGGAGGAACATCTTAGTGATGTCACCCTTCATCGGCCATCGTCTGAAAAGGAATACAACAGACAATGCCGAAAACTTAACAATGAATGGGTTACAATAGCAAAGGCGGCGGGTCGTCAATTAGTTCGTAACCGCTTGTATGACCGTCTATGTGAAACAGCCAACTGCGTAATTTGCCCTTCCGGCAGGGACGGTGATTGCATGAGTTCAGGTACGATATACCTGATCTCTTGCAAGGATTGCGGAGAAGAATATTTTGGCGAAACGGGCAGACGCTTGTGTATCCGTATAAAAGAACACCTAGATAGCAAACGAAAAGTAAGACAAAGTACCCCACTAGGCACGTATAGGATCCAAAAGCATAGCGGAAACCATTTTGAAGTTAAAGTCAATATCCCCGCACAGGAGACTAAGATACTCACGCGCAAACTCCTGGAGGCTTTTTGGATAAATGGCAAAAATCCGGCAATGAATAGCAGGGAGGAATGCCCAGAGGTTACACGCGACCTGGCTCCGTATCTTTGGGTGAATTTCTGATGTGGGGTGACGCAGTCATCAACCATATGCGACTATAATCAGCTGTTCTAACCTTCCTCATTGGAAGACATTTAAAAAAGCGGCTCTGAAGAAGGCGATACTGCCGAAACGTCAGCTACTGTTGTGTTGTATTGTATTGTGTGTTTTTCTATGGAAGTAAATGTATGCTGTATAACAACCTCGCAATTGCTCAACAAGAAAACTACTGTGTTTAGCATTTTTATACCCAGGTATAGCTCGCTGGGCTCTGAACGTGGGGGCTGGATATACTCACGGGTAGCTACCAGGCTCTCCTAGAGTGAACACGGAGCTTATTTGTTGGAAGCAAGTCTTAACCTCTTCCCATATATTTTTCCGTCACTTGATTGCAGGCTTTTGGCCGAGTTGACTCGTAGAATACAATCCGCATAAAGCGAGAATGCACCCACACACGCATGCATGAATACGCCTAGCAAATACAGAAAGTGTGTGCCAAATCGGCGCAGCAGAAACAGGGAGTCCATCCACTGGATCCACCTGCGTCTCAGAGAAGCAAGATCGCTTTTGGTCCGCGATTAACCCCTATCGACCATTTGTGGACGCTCCACGTAGCCTCGCGACTAACCGGCTCGAGACCCCTAATATGAGAGAGTTCCGTGGCGCTATAGTTAGCATCCGCGTCTGTCGCTACGTAAACAGGATGAAAAATCACATCAGGGTTATTGAGCGTGCAGTCGAAGGGATGATGTTAGGAGTACCCCGTGTCTCGCAAGTAGGGCAAGGGATCCGAAGCTCCCAACTGCGTCAACGATGAATAATCAAAGATGCCGTTCTGTACGCCAAACAGTCGAAGATAAGGTGGGCCGGAACCTAATGCACATGAAGAACAACCGATGTGCAAGAGCCGTTAGTGACTGGATTCCTCGGGATGTCAAATGCACTGCAGGAAGACCGGCGACCCGATGGTCAGAGTTCTTCACAAAAAGTCTAGAAGAAAGATATGTTCAACTAGTCCATAGAGCGAGCAGAACCCACAGGGCTACTCTTGCACGCGACAAGGAAAAGTGGAAGATTCACTGCCGCCCGCTCAAATCACTCCATGATCAACGGGACAATAGGTGATACAGATGACAGGTAATGCATTGAATTATTACCAACCTGTAGTTTGGCACGCAAATATAGCCAACATGAAGTAAAAGGATAGAGGATAAAGCTCTCAGCGTTGATCAATCCCTGAGGGTTGCGCCATGCATTCGACTTCATTAAGCACTGTTGGAGGTGATTGATTGCATATCTGGCCTTCATTATGGCTCGCGATGGCCAATCGTTGTATCGAGCTTTTGCTTTTATCTTATTTGCCGACCCAGGAGCGATGGAAGGCTTGGTGAGATTGGAGAGCGGGGATCGACCCCGTGTGTATTGCAGGGTGCCTCCGAGCACTGCGCTAAACGCGTCGTTACCAATGTGAAACACATCTATAAAATACAAGAACGAATAAAAGATGATCTCAAATTTACAGTCAATTGAAGAAAAGGAGTGGGAAACGCTACTGAGTATATTAAGAAACTCGTTGTTTCCACTCCAATATAAAAATGCTTAGAATAACGCTCTTCAAAGTCAGAACTTGTCGTGATCAACACTGACCCCTACAAATCATATGGTTCTTTCGCAACCAAAAAATCGCAAAAACACAAGAAAGGATAATCAACAACCTTCAAAGTCCAGAAAATTGTAACAATAATGTAACAAAAATTTACCCGTTTCTGTTGAAAAACCGTAAAGCCACATAAGATACAGTTCGAATCCAAGTGGCAAATCCTCGGGGTAATTCTGAAAACAACAGCTGAGGGTTTCACAAATTCCTGACAGGATACAGCAAATTTCATGCTGTTGAAATTGTGCGAATGGAAAATAGATAAAGGATAAAAGACGAAGTTCACGGCGTTGATCAGTCCATCAAGGATCCGCCATGCATTCGACTTCATTAAGCATCGATGGAGGTGACTGAATGCATATCTGGCCTTTAATATTAGTCGCTGTGACCAACGGATCTATCGAACCAGCACAGCCGTGTTCCCAGACAAATCTAGTAACAATTTGCCGACCACAGAGGGATGGGAGACTTGGTGAACTTTTGGCGCCAGGATCGATCACATTTGTATTGCAGGGCGTCTCCGACCACCACGCCCTCTTTTGAAAATAGAACCCATAATCAACTACAAAAACAATGAAAAAAAACGTAGCGGCCCATTCCTAAGTAGTTTTGTAGCTAAGACATTCAATATTTGCTTTTGAGCTACAAGACATTCACAGTAATAGCGAGTACGACATCGCCTGGTCAGCTAAAAGTGGATTGCTTCATAATTTAGTTTGGCTAGCAAGCCAGAAAACGTTGATCTAAATAAAGTGCGATCAAGCACTAGTTCATGATTTCGCGCTTAACTGAACCCTGACTGAACTAATTAAGTCCTATACTTTAATGACACCAGGACATAAAGCAATTTACATGCACCTAAATAATACATAGTTTATAACATACCGGCATGGTAAACGTAGCGAACGTATAGCCACCTTCCAACGAAAATTTGAAGAACATCATACACAGAACCGCGAGAACAGAAGCAGAGAATCGTGACAGCACAAATGGTGTTGACTGAGCAGACCAAACCAATGTTAATTGCGAAATACGTCCTTTCTAAACGACCAAGCAACAGGCTAGAAAAATTTCTGAGTAAAGAAAAAGTTTAAAAACAATACTTCTAGACGAGACTTTTTTTTCTCACGCCATTTATCGATTTCGTCAATATGGAAATGTAGACCAGAGCGTGCTTCTTCAAAATACTTCACAATTGACAACAATTTGAATAAGCATCTGTCTAACTCCCAAACCTTCAAATGTAACTAAATTTCTTAACGGTTTACCGCCTCATGGCGACGTACGGGTGTTTTTGACTGCCGGTCTGCGATGTACAGCGGGGATCCGCTCCCTCAGCATGTTATCCAAAGCTGAGAACGAGTCCAGAAAGCTCAGTTAAGAGTAAATCAATACCACGATTCATCACCGTCCTGGTATCAAACTAGTCGCATTGTGGCAAATCTCCCTCTGATCCACAAGGTGCTCTCTGCCTGTGGTGCTGACGACTTGGAGTAGACTTTGGCCAGGCTGATCTCAGGACTCCAGGGAACCACAATGGCTAAGGAAGCAAAACTTCAAAAAGCGGAAGTTGCACTGGTGTCCGCACAGCCGGTGAGGACGGGCCACCCAAGTATCCAAGTGTCCGAGTAACTACATTTACTGACACATAGCAGGTAAGTATAAAATGACTTGGCAGCATACAATTAACTAGATTTGTTACAGGACAGCGAAGTAATAACGGCCCAAGTTGAGTGTGTCACCATGGCAAAATATGAATGCAAAGAATTTACCAAGACTCCATCGAGTACACTGCTTAACAGCCAAAACCAATCGTTTACATTTTGAAACTTGCATAAATCAACAGTGACACTTCCCAAAAACATCAATGAACGTGCGTAAAGATCGTTCCTATTCGAGCAACCACATAAGTCAACCAAAGCCTGTAACAAAGAGTGAGAGCTCTGGTTCATTGTTTAAAGTATACCGCAATTCAAAAGACTAAAAAACTATTATCTATTCGAAAAAGTAGTATAAAGGATAACGAATAAATCCCTGAAGTGGGCCATGTATTCGACTTCTTCAAGGATCGTTGGAGGTTCGTCTATCTGACCGCTCGCAATGACTAGCGGTGGCCCACCGATGCAACGGGTCAGTGCTGATATCCTCCCAGACAAGTCTAAAACCAATTTGCCGACACCGAAGAAATAGAAGGCTTGGTGAGCCTTAGGCGCGGAGGTCGATTCCATGTGTACTAGAGGGCACCTCTAACCACTGCTCTACACACTCTCAAAACGCAGCAATCAACGAAAAATGCTGTGGACATTTCATGGAGACTTTCCTTCTACAGATCGTCGCACTGCTCCCTCAATTTATTTGACCGCAATAACAGAAATTCTGTTGTAATTAGAATAAATATGGTGAAAATTAATCACATGAAGCCAAAACCCATCCACACCTCAGGTTTCCACATAAGCAAGGACCGAATAAGGAGTGGTGGAGTGAACAATGAGTGCACAATTTGACCAGCATGAGTCGATCCAGGCACAATTATCTAAACGTCTATCCATATTTTTTTTTCAGAAATGCGAGCTTCTCTCATCAGAGTAATAGAGTTCGCAAATTAAATGTACACGGTTCATTGCCATAAGGTAGATAAGGGCTTAGATGAGGAATAACACCGATCATATAGTTGTTTTAAGATACATGGATTCAGAGGACGGATTTTGACTCAGTTGCGCACGAATTACTTATACCTTCGCAACCGTACTCGGCTGTGGCAGGATGCATCCATCCCTCACATTCGCATCCTCACATCACAGTCAAAAAGTACCACTAAAGGGCTGTAAAATGTATAGAAATCGACACGGGGTCAAACCAACGAACAGACACCATGTTTACTCCAAGAGCACTAGGGAAGCCAGCATAGCTACACCCAGCACAGGGCAGAAAATGAACATAAGTAAAGAAACCCATAAGCAACATACGTACAATAGGAAGCTGTTGGGTAGTGTCGCACATAACTAAGGTGGAAAGAGACTACTTGCGCCACCTATAATTACAAAACAACTATCGGCATTAAAAATCATCTAGGCGGTCACTTCCTACTTCGAAAATATATATCCCAACCTCAAAAAGCCTTGAAAATAGACTGGAATTTGCAGCGCTCGTAAGAGCCACATACTCTAGCGTTTAACAATAAACCTTGGTCTTCAAATGAATCAATCAGAAAGAAAAACCTTTTCAGTGATCAATTTATCCAAGGACCACGCGGTAAATTCCACTTCGCTTTCAGCAAACTCGACTTCGACATCGACAGCTGTTTCAAAATCGTTCATACAATCTGACTGGAGCTATAATACTGAGAATAATGATGTAATCAACCCATTTCCATCAAAAAGTATACAATAAAACGTCATCAAATAAACTTGAAACATACAAAGTTCCTGAGGTGCTGTACTGCAGATTGTTCATCACTAATTTTCCGCAGATTTTCAACATAATTGCTTCCATACATGTGTATCCATGGCCGACTCATCGGTAGATAGTTTAGATGGGAGTTCCTAAATTTAACGAAATCGACTAAATTTCAGACGGTCAAACTTCACGAAATAACAAAAAACCTCAAAGGATTAGCTATGTAGGCTGCAAGTGTACGTTTATAAAATTCACGAAGCACATTATCGCGGAACAAACCAAGTTCGGCCTGAAAATTTGGGATTTATACTTTGAATAGGCAGTTGGATTCAGCTCATTATGGAATTCTTCTTTAGGAATAAAAGAAACCTTTGTAACCGTGTTATACGTCTGGAGATTCGCTTCCATAAACGAACTTTGTAGCTTAGAAAAATAAACCTCACAATTTTTAATCACCTGGAACAAAAGCACCACAACTTCAACTGGTTGGAATTGGACATTGAAAAATTCTGGACATAAACAAGGAAACATACACAATCTGCCTCTAATTCCATTGATTCTATAAGCTTCTGACATTTATATCCCATGCAAACTAGATACCGCTAAATTTCGTAATCAGCAAAATCACTAGAAAGATCAAGAAATGATTTCAGCTCACCTCACTGTTCCCGCCTTTGCTACTCATAGGCTTGAAAACAAAGACGTCATCAAAATAGGAAGCAACTTTTTTTATAAGACTACGTGTTTCGGCCATAAAAAACGTGTATACCTCAAAATAACTCGATTTAAATAAGGAATCAATTCAAACTCGCACAGCTAATGCCTTAATAACAAGTGATCCTCCATTGGCGAGAAGCTCGAGAGCAATCTTGAATTCTGTCTCCAGAAGTGGCAAAGTCTTTTGCTCTTGTTGGCCTGGTACGTCCTTGAATTCATGGAAACACTCACGACTATCTATTACTTAATATGCCTTTTACCTGTGTATAGAAGCTCCCATCAGCAGTGACCAAATAATAACGTCCAGAACCAACCAATGATGAAAGATACTCATAATCCCACTGGAATCCGTAAGGATTTGTAGATTACAAGTCACCAAAACGCACTTTTACGATGAAACGAAACCTTTCTGATATCACCGCTACCATCCTTTCCAAAATGCCATCGTGAAGGTTGATCTAGTATTATTTCATCTTCGAGTATCATATCGCAAGTACTCGTGGTCTCGTGATGGGGATTCAAACTGTAAAACAAACATAAACCTCGAAAAGGATTTAGTGTCTAGCATGGAGTCCGAAAGAGTAACACACGAATTGGCCTCCCAAAACCAATCCATGTTGGAATGAAACGTGCAAATGAAACGGTCAAGAGCTGATATGAAGTGACCAGGAGCTTCACAGAGATGAAATGATCTAAAATCCTCAAACTGGTTATCGTGACCATGGAAGAAAACAAGGAAAAATCTTGTCAAAAAAACACCTGAATGGTTGTGAGTAGAAGCGGTTCCGAATTAGGAATGGAAATCGCACTAGAATCTCCAAAAATTTACAATACGACTGACTTGTTCTCTTACAGTTGTAGTGCTCTCTGAAAAGTACTTCTGTCTTAATGTCGTTCTGTCAGCACTTCAGTCTAAGATAAGGAAATAAGGAAATAACCAATATGGAGTACAACCTATTTAAATATTCACGGTTACCTTAGTAGCTTAGGAGCAGCAGAAAGTGGGTGTGTTTCCTGAGTGTGAAGTCGCCATTTTCGCAACTCGTCATGATCAGCAGCGCAAACAGTACCAATCCGTCCCTAGTAATAAAATAAGTACAGGTGCAAGAGTACAAAGTGACAAAAATTGCAGAAAACCTAAAAGGGAAACCATACAGCAATCCAGGCTCAAGAAATCAAAATACGAACAAATCTATTACGTCTTCATTTAAGAACTTCTACAGACAACTCACTACGTATCTCCCAACGGTCCTACTGCCTCAACGTGGTTGGGAGGTGTTCCTGGGTGTCCGGCTGCGATGTACAAAGGGCGGATTGATCCTCCAGCACAGTCTCCCAAGCTGAGAAGGAGGCCGGCGTTCCCATCATCAGATAAGAGTCAACCAATACCAGGATCCACCACTGTCCTGGTATCAGACCAGTCGCATGGCGGTAAATCTCCCTCTGATCCACTAGGGCGGCATGCCTGTGGTGCTGACTTCCTGGAGCGGACTTTGGCTAGGCCTACCTATTGACTACAGGGAATACAATGGCTAAGCCAACAAGTTTCCAGAAAAATGGAAATTATGCTGTGGCCCACACAACTAGTGATAATGGGCCATCCAACGATCAAAGTAAGTTGGTAACGTACTACGTTACTCACAATCCTATACAGTTTTTACCAGTTTCTACAATATACAGACATCTTTTTTAAAGAGATAAATGAATACAGAGTAGTTTTGGTGGATATAAGTTGCAGTAGGAACAATAAAATATCCTCCAAAGAGCGAACCTTCAAAGTGTTAATTTCATCGGCGACACATTCAAGAGACGTCGAACATAACGAATTAACAGTGCACCATTTTCCATTACTTCTAAGACAGTACTGAAAAGTATAAAACATTAAGCAGCACCATTTTCCATTACTTCTAAGACAGTACTGAAAAGTATAAAATATTAAGCACACACACATAAGAACTAAAACAGAGCACTACAGAAGGAGGAAGAACTCCAGCCCACCTCCCGGTCAACTACAGTGGACAATTTCAGCAAAGAGTTCTTGGAAGTGACACTCATTGAAAAAATTAACTCTTGTGTTGACCGAAAGTGAAACCTGAAATATAAAACATTAATATCAAAACGTCGAATAAACGCTCAAATACCAAGTGAATTCGGACAGGCAAAATCAAGTGAAACGAGACGAGGGGGTCTGAAAGCGAAACGAAAGACCCGCATGGCGTGGTGGTGAGCGCGTTAGGCCCCAGATAGGATAATAGCGTGTTCGATCCCCACTGCAGACATCTGCGCTCCGGAGTTTTGCAAATATCTCAAAATAAACTGAATTCGGACCGTTAAAATCAATCAACTGAATCCAGTCCGACAAAATTAATTGGCATTTGATCGACAAAATGGACTGAATTCGGAGTGACGAAAAGACTCGATACGAAACGACATATTTTAAAGAAGTACATGAAAACCAACGTCTTCAGAACTGTGGTTGGTTAAGTGAACACGTCATGAATGGAGAGTTCGATTGGAGCACATCTTGAACTGCATGAATAAATTCGTACAATCGGTGACGAATGTTGTATAAAAATCTCAGGTGTGATTTCGATGAAATCTTTTCCTCTTTTACTACCTGATTTACACGTGCCATTAAGAACTGAAAGAGTTAATTACTTTTTAATGACGCCATATTGGGTTGCACATAGCGCAGCGGCTAGCGGTTCCCTGCCGTATGCACATGGTCTTTAGTTTAATCTCAGATCCCGACTCATCAATCTTCCATGCCTACAGGTTGAAAAACTGCTACTAAACTTGTTTGGGAGGATGAAGGGATTGAATTGACATTCAATTCCGACTTTCACTGGATCTCGCTATGAATAGCCAATATTTTGGTTTATTTATGAGCTTACTCCCAAATATTTAACGACACCTCGTCATGGCTGGGAGGTGTTTCTGGGTGCCTGGCTGCGATATACAGCGAGGCGTTCATCCGCCCAGCAGGATCTCTCAAGCTGAGAAGTGGTCCGGCTTTTCCATTCGGAAGACCAGCTTCCAGTAAACCAATACTAGAAATCACCATCTCCCTCGTATCAAATTAGTAGACAGGTGGCAAATCCTTGCTCCGATACAAAAGGGCTGGCGACCACCTGTAATGCGGTCCACCTGAGGAATGTATCGACTGTGCTGACCTCTGAACTCCAGGGAAGCATATTGGCCAAACCAGCAAACCTCCTGTCTTCGTACTCAGCACATTAGGCGCTCCCGTCCACGACATCGGGTGGTGAGACAACCGGTGAGAGGAGATCGATCGAAAAAAGAGCTCGTCCACTACACGCCATGTAGGTTGGTTTCACTGTGCACTATAACTCCAAATCAGTCTCCTTAGTAGTCGAACACTACACTCCTCTAGAAGCTACCGTTGACATAAAATTCCATCTATAGAAGATGACGGAATCGTTGTCATTCTTCGAGGGAGATTTCCGTTGCGAAATGAAATGTGTCGTACTCCCACATATTTCCCACTTAGTCACCTCATATGAAATCCATCACAGCGCTTGGCCATTCTTCGTTCCCAGCTTCCACGTTAAGAGAAAGTGAGTGTCATCAACTGCTACTCACCAACTTGTACAGCTGATGAGAGCGAACTGGAGTTTGAGGGAAGTAACCGACAACGAGAAGCCCTTCTATAAATTCGCTGTTTGGGACTTCAACACTAGATTAGGAACGGTCTGCGAAAATGAATACAGGATAGAGGAATTCAGAATGGGAGATCGAAATGAGGATGGAAATCGTCTTGCAGAATTCGCCTCCATAGCATGCCCTTCCACTCATTCCTCAGGAAGAGAGGAAATCGCCGATGGATATAGGAATCTCCTAAAGGAACTACTCATGCGGAGATCGATCATATTTTTACAGATAGATGGTGGTACCTTTCCTACATTTCATTGACACCTAGATTCTGTGGTGGATCCGATCAGCACCTTCTCGGTGAGAGGATCCGATACACCCAGAAGTTAGAAAAGAACTCCCGTCATCGTTTAACAAAGACGAAACAAGTCGTGTGTGCCAAAAACTATAAGCTGCTTGTCGAATGACTGCAAGCTTTAGTTGAATTTGCACCATTTTATCAGACGAGAAAAAACAGGCCAGGCTATCTCCGTTATCACTAAGGAGTTGCTCGAAAAGACAATGAGACTTAAGCTTGATCCATCCTATTGCAATACACATAACACGGCTGATAATAGATATCAGCCGCAGTCTTTGTAAGAGGATCTACATCATCACAGACAGAAAAAGTTTCTGGAAGCGGCATAAAGAATCCAGTCCGAAGAAAAGGCCGTCGGGATCTATGGGACGATAATGGTCTACTATGAGCCCTGATGAACTAAGATGGAACTATCACTGCACCTCGCTATCAAATGGAATTGATAACGGGAAAGTTTACAGCGCTATTTTCCGTCCCACAATCTCCGTCTCTGACCCAGAAATTTTCGGTGGAGAAAAACAGCCCGGAATTGAAAAAGACCTAACTGTGAATGTCAGACACCTTCAGATATCTACAATATCCTGAATTATCGATGGGCTAAGGGCGTGTACTTTTGTACCAATGTAACAAACATTTCAGTGATATCGCTACTTCTATACAATAACACACACTAACACACATACAACACAATCGTAGCAGACGTTTCAGCAGAATCGCCTTCTTCAGAGCCGCTTTTACGTGCCTTCCACTGAGGAAGAGAGATATCTTGAGAAACTATATTAACATAAAACATAGATATAATATATACACTATACTCTAGTAAGCCGTCCTTTACTTAACTTCGGCGAGAACAACCGACACACCTTTTCAGATTGTTCAGTTTGCATGATTTCCTTACCCGTGTTTCCAGTTATGTAACAACCTCGTCTAAACTGAACAACCTACGAGATTTTTTATGTTTGCACTAGAGCTTTACAGTTTCACTAAAGTTCTCTGTACTAAAGCTAAAACTACGAACTTTTACGCTGTATATTGTGATATACAACCATAATGATGCTGAGATATTCGCAAAACTTTGGCTCCGAGCCAGATCAAACCACGATTACCCTTTCCGGCGCTTGTGCATTGCACACTGCACCATGAATGCCCTTGCTCCGAGTTTCTCTCAGCTTGTTTCCTACCAAATGCGCAAATCCCCGGAAGGGAAAGCGTGGTTCGATCTGGCCCGCGGTCTAAGTTTCGCGAATATCTCAGCATTGTTATGGTTGTATATTATATCATACCCTGCAGTGATTCAATTGAGATAGAAGCAGTCTTGGAAGCCCTTGGTAGTCAAGGAGTTCCTACTCAGTACATAAAGATTCTTCGTGAGCTGTACAAAAATTTCACAACCAAGATTTCACCATTCTACAACGATATTAACGTTGACGTCAAGAGAGGAGTTAGGCAAGGCGATACAATCTCGCCAAAATTATTTACAGCCACCCTCCAGAACGTCATGCGAACATTGGAATGGGATAACATGGGAGTGAAAATCGACGGTCGGCAGATACATCACCTTCGCTTTGCTGATGATATCGTTCTTATAACACCAAACATTAGCTAAAGGGAACGTATGCTTCCGGACTTTGATAAAGCGTGTGGGAAGATTGGTCTTCGACTAAATCTAAAGAAAACGATGTTCATGATGAATGGATTGGTTTGGTTTGCCCCATTCACGCTCAAAGGAACGAATATCTCCGAATGCTCCAGTTATGTCTATCTAGGTCGGGAAATCAATATGATGAACGACTTAGCTCCAGAGCTGAGCAGAAGGAAACGAGCGGCTTGGGGAGCTTTTAAGAGCATCGAGGATGTAGTGAAGAGACTGGCGCCCGCTCGAGTCACTCGACGATCAACGGGGCTACAGGTGATATCCTGCAGCGAGAAATTAGGCACGAAATAAAAGGTTTGCATTGTAAGGAACTATAAATTTACCAATTTTGCTCATTGAGTGCATTGCAATCAATGCATGCTGGCTGTTGTCTTAAGAAAAAATGCCTTATGGAAATGATGAAAATAGACGAGGTTTACAACAGTCTGTTAGTCATTAATTGTTATTAATCTCTTTTTCGAATATAATGTTTTTTTTGAACTTCTTCAATGTCTTCTCTTGTCTAATCACTTATGATTATGACGAAACGACGTGCGAGACTTTGAGAGATGTTATGAAGAAGCTTCTTGACGCTTCCTAGAAGGCGATGTGCAGTCCTTGTTTTCAAAAGTGCTTTTCATTCCAAAAACTCATAACCTAGTCGTCACCTTATGCAAGGAATTTGGTCCTGAATTCGATATTCGAGGCAATTTAGTGACATCATGGTTTAAAGAACGATCCTGGATATTCGACGATTCGAAAAAGGGGCGGCAAAAGCTGCACTGAGCCAAAAACGTGTCAACTGAAGGTTGAAATAATGTAAACATGCGACACAACATGAGCTCGTGATGTTGCGGAACAATTCTCATCAGCTCCATAAATTGGTACCATTTTATTGCATATCATGCCTTCGACTTCCGTCTCTACTAGAGAATTCAATGTAATGTTTCAGAATATAACAAGAAACATGCGACGACATAGGTTTCGAACTTTAGATAGATCTTCATTTTATCGCATTAACCGGTCAAATCGGACGCAATTAAAAAGGCAGGCATAGAAGAGTAATTCAGACATAATGTATGTAGTAGAAAACAAACCGTGTCCAGACAAATGCGGATGGCAAATAGATATTTAAATTTAAAGGCAATAAAGTTTACAGTAAAAAGTTGAACGAGAGAAAGGCAAAAGAAGGGCCTCGGTGATGCCGATGGGTAACACGTGAGCCCCTGGAAAGGGTAGTCGTGTGTTCGAAAGTAGGTTAGGGTTCCGCGTTTTGCAAATATCTCAGCATCACTGTGCTTATATTTCACATAGTACCCTTTCATTGGAAAAAGAACAATGGGCAGTAAATAAAAAGTTGAACATTTAGATCTAAGTTGTATAGCGGTTGTAGACCAATCAAAGCATTAATAAAAACAACAACGGGTTGTACCACATTACCACGTGAAACCCTTGATTTTACTCATTTTCTTGTATTCACTACTTTGTTCAATTAAGATTGCTTATGAGCAATAACATATAATGGAATGGCGATTCTTAGGAACACTCCGGAATGATGAGCAAATGGAGCGCAGTGGTCAGAGAATCCGTGTAATCCACTCGATGTCATTAGTTCAACCTAACGCACCGACTCATCAAACTATCCATGCCTCCAGGTTTGGCAAATTGATACCGGATGGATAAAAATGTTATCCTGATACATCGTTAGGCTACCATAAATCGTTGAATAGGCCAATCAAAACCCAATAATTTTCAGGATTCCAGGAAGGAAATCAAATATTTGGTGCATGGTTCGGACTACATATTTTTCGTCTCCATTCGATGCCACTTCAAACATCATTAAGAATTTGTTACAATGGTACAAAAGTACATCACACCATTAGCCTTTCGATATCTCAAGATATTGCAAATATTTGAAGTTGTCTGAACAGTCACAGCTAGGTACTTTTCGTGTGCCGATTTCAAGCGTTTCACATCCGGTGCTCGAGATATATCTCTCAGCAGCTGTCACCCATTGTGTAAGAGCACTTCAGCTTCCTACGCTTATCTAAAACTAGCTGTCTCATCTCTTCCAAAATCATGGTCTTCTCTCTCATGCAGTTTTCACCACTTTCTATTCTTTCTGTTCAGTTGTTTTTCTACACTCTACCTATGTTTGACAACCAAGACGATCTCTGTAGAAGAATTTGATTATAGAGAAATACTATCTTCACCAAATCCTTATTTTTCCATTCCATTAGTTGACGACTTCTGAAAGGAAATACGGTTTAAAGTCGCAGATCAATCGACTTTTACCATAAGCACATCAAATACTATAAGTACTGATTCATTGGTCTCTTTGATTCATTCTTTATTCTGTTGTCAGTTCACGATGGATTTCAAGTCTCTTTTTCGCGTTTTTCACAACAGTCGAGGCGACAAGTGTGTTTGTTCATAGCGAAGAGCGTGCGTGAAATAAACACGGTAGTTGATTATATATTTCAGTTGAGACACGGTTAGAGCGCTGATAGGGATGCAGGTCGGTACTATGTGTACGGTCACTTATTCGACCTCTCATCAGACCAGCGGGAGCTGGGAAAATGGCACCAGATCCACCATAAAAACTGACGAGTGCATGTGGTAAAGAGATGAAAACTCCCTAGCATGGTTATCCCAGGACTCCAGAGAAAGCGAACCTTGGCAGCATTCATGAAAAATTGTGATGAAGACAAAAATTCTCAGCTTGTTCCCGAATCCACACAAAATTGCGAACACCTTCGTGAACGATGGATGTGAGGAAATGAATCTAATGAAGGAAGTGTTGGAATTCTGCACAATATGTAGTGAGAGGTCATGTAAAATTAAGATAGAGATAAAAGTAATAGAGTTGTGTTTTGATCAAGAACTGATTTCACCAGTGAATATGCTTCGAGATGGGATTGTTACTGTGGAAAATCCATGGAAATCCGCATTTATTCCGTACCTTTATAATCAGTAGCTTTCGTCTACCATATTCTACTAATATCACACATAAATGGATCAATTGCTCTCAGTTGTTCTCGCAGAGTTGGGAAGATTTTTGAGGCCGTTTGCCTTGAAGACGCGACAATTTTCTGTTGAAAGAGATTTGAAATTTCCTACTTTTCTCGATGCATCGCATTCTCGTATTTACACATGTTGAATCTCATAACATTCCTACGACAATGTGCATTTTTGCACATCATTATTGGCTTTTATTTTTTTAAGCTCAGTAACTATGCCTCCACCATACTTTGCTGCCTCACAGGTTGATGATAGTGTCGAAGAGCGTGATAGCCAAGTTAACCAAAAAGTTCTACCTGGTAGTCTCATCCAGACTCTGAACTGGTTCCATGTTTTTGTTCCTAAAGCCGTCTAGAAACGAAATCAGTAATGGTCACATCAGCTGGGATCGGAAGTGAGATTTTCATCTGGTGGTTCAGCTTGAGTTCTGCGCAAGCAGTCTGAAGGGGAGACAAAGCTAAGATGGCGAGCTTCCCGGTCTGTGTGGAAGAGCTGATTACTGTCCGTAGTAACCATTGAAAACCATTTCGCATCGCTCTTTCAGCTCTGAAAGAGGAAGCTTGAAACCTGCAGAGGAGCACACGATTTTTTGTGAACTCATATCATTGGGAAAAGCGGATTGTTGAAAGTCGATAATCCATAGGTGGTCATCTTCGCAATGTGGGTGTTCGTTGTCGCACCGATTGAATGAAGAATCTACCTCGACAGTGTTATTTTATACGAGAGAGATGTCCTATAAAAGGCGAGAAAGTGAAAAAGAAAGATGAAAAGTCGAAAAATAAGATGAAAAAATAGAACAGGTAGAGGTTAAATAAAAATCTGTTCTTAAAGATGTATTAGTACGCTTCTGCCAACGGTTTACCGCTTCATCGTGGCTGGAAGGTGTTCCTGGTTCTGGGCTGCGCGATGCACAGCGGAGAATTCACCCCCCTGAGAAGGATTTCGGCGTTCCTACCAGAAAACCCAAAACCCAGAACCCAGATAGAGCTACGCTAGCACTACCAGGATCTACCACCGTTCGCATCAAAATTGGTGCATGGTGGCAAATCTCTCTCTGATCCACAAAGTGGGCGACTGCCTGTGATAGTGACGACCTTGCGCAGACCTTAGCTACGCTGACTTCGGTACTGCAGAGAACCACAATGGCTAAAGCATCAAAACCCCGAAAAATGAAAATTTCGCAAGGATCCGCACAACCAACGAGAGTGGACTATCCAAGTATCCAAGTAAGTATTAGTACGCTACGTACCATCTACTATACCACCGACTGCTTGCCCGTTAAACAGTAGATCATTTTGAAAAAAACGTCAACCTCGAGTGACTTTCTTTATTCGATCAGTGCTCCGGTTGATTGGATTCGACTCGGTGCGACAACGAACACCTACATCGCTGAGACGATCACCTGTGGATCATCGACTCGGATCAATGTGATTCGGAAAAACACGAAGACGACGAAGCGTTAGCCGATTAATTATTTCGTAATAACCTCATGTCAGCTCAATAACACAAAAAGGGTCTTGATTACTTGTGCCGAGATTAAATAAAAGCCGGTTCTTGAAGATGCAAAGGAACAGTTCTTGATATGAATGAATGCTCTCGGCGTTGCTCAATCCATGAGGGATGTATTCCACTTCATCAAGTATCGTTAGAAGTGATAGGATATATACCTGGTCCTTACAGCGAAACAAGTTACAGCAGCCTATCGATGGATCGATTCAGTGCTGCCATCCTCCCAGACAAATCGTATCAATTTGCCAACTCAGGAGCCAAGGAAGACGAGGTGAGCCTGTGGCCAGGGATCGAACCTGTGTGTATTGCAGGGCACCTCTAACCATAGCACTACACGCGCCCTCCTATTCTACTATGAGCCACAATGCCCCACATTTTTTCTAATTTGTTAAGCTTACATAATTGGTGGACGTCTTATGCCTATTTTTGAAAACTAAATCGTCAATAGATCACGATTCAAATAAAATGAAATAATCTTCTAATGTTGTTCTTATCAGCGAAAGAAATGACACCATCGATGGCAGCTCGTTTTGCAAAGGACGACGTCGATGAGGAGACGAAATGGTGGAAAGATTATCCGAGAACGTAAGACATTTAAGCTTTCATTCGCAGTGTGTCTAATGCCTTCGTAACTGTAGCGGTTATAACCATTATTATTAACAATTTACTTGGTACTTGACACTTGAATGCCCCTTCACTGTTTGTGCGGACCCCAGCATAATCTCTATTTTTCGGAGATTTGCTGGTTAAGCCTTTATGGTTCCCTGGAGTTCCGAGATCAGCCTGGCTAAAGTCTGCCCCAGGTCTTCACAACCACAGGCTGTAGCAGCCCTTGTGGATCAGAAGGAGATTTACCACCATGCGACTTTAATACCAGGACGGTGGTGACTCTTCGTATTGGCTTGCTTTTGGCTAGGATTCTTGATGGAAACGCCGAACCTCTTCTCAGCTTAGGAGACCCTGCCACGGTATGAATCCACCGCTGCACATCGCAACCTGACACCCAGGAACCTTCCAGCCACTTTGAAACGGTAAACCGTTGGGAGGATTAACAATTTATCTCTCTTTTTTTATATCTGTTATTTCTCTTATTGATGTTTCTAATAAGGACTATTATACTTCTAAACAGTTTAGAAAACCGTCCGTAGATTCGCTAATTTCGTTCTCTTTCTAGTATTTTCCCTACTTTTGGACGGTTTTCTTCCTCATTTCATGCGGCCACTATGGACCCTCGTTGACGTTAGTCGTAGTTCGGAACGCTCTCTAACGATTGTCAAAGCATTTTTTTCTTCTTTGCTCTTGTTGTCGTTTAAAGCTATTATGTAGTACGTTTCTTGAACACCCCGCTAGGACTACTGAACAAACAGAACGAAGTTTTTAGAAATCAGGACTAAGCATGACTCTTACTGCAGAATTAATAGGAGATTTAATAATAACAGGTTACTAATGCACGTCTTTTATTCATTTCACTCCCAAATTCACTTCCTACAATTAAGTGGTAAAAGCACAACATTCTAACTTTTATTTTCTGCCTATTCTTTTTTCACGGGCGGATACTACGTGCAGTACCAACAAAGGGATGCTGAGATATAAGCAAAACTCGTAACCTCATTGGGCCTCGAACCAACGATTGCCCTTACGGAATGTTCACGTGCTGTCCACCACACCAACCGTAGGCCTTCCTTGGTCATTCTCTTGACCATAGCTTTCTTTAACCTATCGGTGCTACTAGCCAGCGTATCAATCACCAGCCAACGAGAATCACCACACATTATCATTATCATCACACCACATTATGGGAACGATAAGATAAAAATACGTTAGAAAAATGTATTAGGGAAACTCTATCCACTGCGCTGCACAGACTTTCATCCACAATAAATATAGATAAAAATTAAATTTACACATGCATGTTTTCTCGGACCTCCCAACGGTTTATCGCTTCATTGTGGCTGGAAGGTGTTTCTGGATGTCGGACTGCGATGTAGAGCAGGGAATTCATTCCCCTAGCAGTCTCCAAAAATGAGGAGTCTGGGGTTTCCATTAGGAAGCCAAGCTAAGAGTAAATCAGTACCTGGATCCACCACCGCCTTGGTATTAAAGTGGCATGGTGGCAAGTGTTGCTCTGATCCACAAAGGGTGCGACCGTCTGTGGTGGTGAAGACGTGGGACATACTTTGGCCAGGCTGTCCTCGGGACTCCAGTGAACCGCAGTGACTTAAACAGCAAATCTCCGATAAATGGTGATTATGCTAGAGCCTGCACAACCGGTCGGGCCATTCAAATGGGTGCTAAGTAAGTATTTTCTTGAGTTGCCAAGCTAATACAAGGTTGGTGAAGAGTTTTTACTGTCTTTTTAAAAAGTCTTGCGTATTAGCTCCGTAGTTGAAGAATTTATTTATCATTTATGCTGATGTTTGACGAAAATCGGTTTTCAGAAATATTGCCACACATTAAGATTATAAAATATTGAAACAACTAGTGTGAATCGTATACGGTTCATTTCTTTGTCGGTTCGCCAAAGAAGGTAGCTAGATGTTTTCAATGCATAGGGAAAGAAAATGGCGATTTATTCCTGTTCCAGAAACTATGTGGAGAGGGCTCGGGCACAGAACATGTACAACAACTACATCACTGATGTCTGGGTGAAACCAAAGGCACTGGCACGCTCGGCCAGCTTCACCAATCTCACATACGTTAAGGTAGGTTATGTGGTGTATATGGCATAGATGCTAAGATAATTGCAAGAAAACGTACTGACCTTGTATTTATACTTATGTACTTGAATGACTCAGTTTCATGAAGCTAATTTTCTATTCAAATGGAAAATGGTTCGACGGTTTTACAACATTATTCGCTGACATCCATAGAAGTCATGTCATGCGGTGCGACTGAAAGTTTGTCTATTTCGTTTGATTTTTTGGCGTGCAGCAAATTTCACTGCCATAGATTTGTTCTTAGTTTGACTTCTTGATGGAAAAGTCGTGGACTTTGTACTTTGGAAAAGAAGAAAAAAAATCTATTCTCTTTCTCACACAATGCTCTTTGACATACTTCCCTTTGACATAGTTTAGAAAAAGGATAAAGCTCTCGGCGTTGGTCAGTCTCTGAGCAGCGCGCCATGCATCCGACTTCATTAAGCATCGTTTGAAGATTATTGAATGCATATCTGGCTTTCATAATGGCTCGTGGTGGCCTACCGATGTATCGAGCCAGTGCTGCCACCCTCCCAGACAAGTCTGGTACTAATTTGCCGATCCCGGACAGATAGATGGCATGGCGCGCCATGGGCGCGGAGATCGATTCCATGTGTGTGTTGTAGGGTACCTCCGACCACTGCGCCACACGCGCTCTAATATAATACATAGAATCTTGTTAGAATTAGAATTTTCGCAACTGTAGCGCTTTTGCTATAATTTATCATAGATTTTCAATAATACTGTGGGCTTGATAAGTCGCGAAAATGCTGTGATTATAAGAATAGCATGAGTTATTCAGTTATCAGTTGTACCCTTCTGCTCGACTGTTTTTCAAATTATTTTCGGTTCACAGTAAGGTTTTCAACAGCATTTCTTAACAAGGAAAAAATGCTGTGTTTTACAAGGACATTTCGACGAGTACTGCAATGTTCTGCAAATGATTAATCTATAACATTTTTAGGAAGCTGTACACGACTATCCAATTCTTCGCTCAGATTCTGTATCGTCTCTCGCACCGTCATTAGCTCTTCCACAATACTACAGGCAAGCCTACTTACTCGAATAAGTGACAACGTTTGGGATGTGTTCATGAATGATGCGTACCCTAACACAACCTCCACTTAACGAGTAAGGAGTAATGAAATGGACTGATTCAATGAGATTTTCTGCTGATTGAATGGCATTGCCTCTAGAGTGAATATCAGAATTTTGCAGAGAAGCTCAACGTATTGTGCACACGGTTCCAGTTTACAAACCTCACGTTCATAATTGGTACAATAGCAGCTATTCACCGGCACGATTTAAGGTCAATAAGTTTCTCCTCTGGTTTTTTCATCGACAGCTTTTTATCTTCTGTTGATATTCTATATAGGTTGTTCATTTTTGAAGTTCTATGAAATGTATGAAATGAAAAAATTGATCATTTGAAAATGAGTTCGATTTGAGTGTCACAGCAAGTGTCTTGGGTCAGACTTATCCTGCTTATAATGTATTGTCACAGGACACCCACGACATTGTGAATCGTCCCTATCGTCCTGCAATACCTTACGTGAATCCGATGTCGTCCCATGTTCCATACTACACATTTCAGACACGTCGAATCTTTTTCAACGAGGTTGTTTTTTAAAACGGTCATAAATTCAAAATATTGTTAGAAAATGTTGCAAACATGAATCGTTACAGAGATTGAGAAATAGTCAGCCGTATTTGCAAGAATCACAGCGATATCTGGATCGTTACGTTGGAGCACGACTTAAGGTGCCAAAATTTTTCTGTATCTAATTTATTATTCATTGCTTAATAATTGCGACTGGAATATGATTAGGATTTCGTGAATAAAAACAGCCAGTAGTTTAATACTATCTTTTAGAAACTAAAGTGAGCAGCCTTCCACTTATGCATGAAGGACCGACAAAACGGTTGCATGCATGGACGCGTGTAGTGCAGTGGTTAGAGACACCCTGGAATGCACATTTCCTCGATCCTATGCTCCTGGTTCACCAACCATTCCATCCTCCCTGGTTCAGCAAATTGGTACCATACATGCTTAGGAGAAAAGCAGCATTGACTCGATACATCGGTAGGCGACCATGAGTCATTGCATACGCCACATGTGCGTTCAATGACATTTAACGATGCTTAGTGAAGTCGAATGCATGACGCATCACTGAGACTGGTAGACGCGGCAGCTTGTTACAGCCTTATGAATCAACATTCGCTCATAGCAAGTGTGCCGAAAAATTAGGTATTATTTAGATGCGGCAGCCACACGGCTTTACGCATCGATCTTTATATTTCAAACGAGCGCTTCGATGTAACAGACCACAACAATAGCGCAGTAAATGATAAGTGTTCACTGGCATGGAATGGTACTATCTCGGTGAAACTTCAATGCTGTTCTTATTACTATCATCACATTCAAAACCTGTAATCGATGTGGTCATTACTTTTGTAATATTTTTGCGTTTTAAAATGGATTGCTTCTTTTTAGTAGCTATACATGAGTAGAGCCACGGCACTCACGGCTAGACATGGTGAGTAATACTTAGAGTGTCTTGTTACATAGATTCGCTAAAAAATGGAAGGCTACCTATAAAGGACATGAAAAGTATGGCTGTCTTTATTGTCCCTAAGCATATGCTGTCAAACCGGCTTTTCTGCTGCATTACGGTAGCGACGAAGGACTTTGATACAAGTGCCATGATGTTCTCACTAGGTGTCCTCTACATAATTCGAATACAATGCTATAAATAACAGTGACTTTGATAAAGGATAAACGGATAAAAATCGACTTCATCTTCATTAAGCATTGTTGGAGGTGATTGAATGCATATCTGGCCTTCACAATGCCTCGCGGTGGTTTACCGATGTATCAAGCCAGTACTGCTATCCTCCCAGACAAGTCTGGCACTAATTTGCCGTTCCCGGAGGGTTGGAAGGCTTGGTGGCCCATAGGCGCAGGGATCGATTCCTTGTGTGTGTCGCATGGAGCTTCTGACCGCTGCGCCACACGCGCACCTGAAAACAAAGTAAATTCGGAAAAATATGTTTCGCTGGCAATAGGAAATCAGAATTTCGTCAGAATCAGAATAAAAGAACTTGTATATCGATAGTATAATTCTTGTTTCAACTAGTAAAGTTCACTATGTGCCGTGATATGGTGGCTAAAATGAGAGCTGGCCGTTATAATGGCGTTGTATGCATTGAAAACAATGCGCATGGTTCGTTTCATGTTAGCCATTGAGCGACGTATAGGATCGTTTACCTTCCAAGTTTTACATTCACCCTCATAATCTTATCAAGATCAGCTAAAATTTAATTTTCCACTATGTGAAGCTTTAGTAATTGAAATCTGACAATTTTATTGTTCTGTTTAGTAACTGTTAATAGCAAATGGATACACCGTATTGTTTAGGCGGATGACTTTGCGAATCGTTTCGCTTATTCGGCTTATGAATGGCGTAAACCGCAAGATCATTCATTCAACAGACACTTCATGTACGATCAAGGAGTGAGTTAACATGAGAATTGAGCATTCATTTTTCTTATGTTAATGAAGTTTCAGATTTTATCGCATGAAATTTCCATTTATTTCAACTTTTTTTTTCTGATGAACGCCAGCCGTGCCACATATCCTTTCAGAATTATTCTAAAATGCGGCGATATCAGTAACTAGTCAGTTTTCATCTGACGATAGGTCAGCATGTTTTAAAGACGATTCATCGTAGTTTGGAATACAGTCTGTCGAATAGTTGAACAGTTTGGCAAAAATCCATAATCATAATTTTCAAACAAATTCAAACTGCTCAATGTGTGAAGCAGGAGGTTCCAGTGAGGGTCATAAAACTTGTGAACGGACCCGCGCTTCTAATGATGAGCTTGTGCGAGTAGCCACAGCCAGAAAAGTGGACTACTGGTGAGAAGGCTTTCATCAAAGTGATGAGTCACTCCGTGTTCTTCATCGACTTGCTATCCGCAAGCACTTTGATTGCACTTTGAAACTCCAGCATATGGGAAAACTTCGCTCCTCGAAAAAATCGAGATTTACATAAATCTGTTAAATAAATGAAATTCTGTCAAATTGCTTCAACGCCATAGTTGCAATGAACACAGCACCCTATGGTTTGGAAGAAATGACCACAAAATTTTTATTTGCGTCTGAATTATGACAACTACCAGATTGACCACACAGATAATCGTTATAATGGTTTATTTTGCAATTGGAGTGCCTTAATGATTAAATTAGAACGACTGCTCTTCACATCGTCGAATGTTTTCGTTTACGCACTTTCAATCCAGATTGTTTTGTTTGGATCCTGTCAAAACAATGCTAGGAACAATAACAACAAGCGCTAGCTACCACCCGCTCGCTGTTCAAACCGTTTTCGACTAGGAAAATGTTTTAGAAGCTTCATCACTGTAATTCATCATTGCTGTCGTTGAAGGATTCATGTTAAATCTGTAGATCTTCAACAATGGCGTTAATCACTTCCGTGACCACTTATTCCCTTCCCATTAATGTTTTATATCCTGCAGTTTTTCACCGATGATTTTACTCGGAAGTTAACATAGGGCTAAAAACCGTTTGCTTAAGTGGTGGATCATGAAAGCATGAGGAAAGGCGGCTTTTATTTAAAAATGCAGAGCTGACTCATATTAATGCTAGCTTACAAAGAAGTAGACTCTATTTACCCGACCCGTCATCTAACCTCAGTGGTAAAATAATCAAAATTTGCACAAATTGCTGAGATTACACGAAGATGGTAAATTAGTTTTATTACGCTAACGTTTCGAGGCCATCGTCTTCATCAGAGCCGATGGACCGAGTTGATGCTCCACAGTTGTTCGTCTTCTCGATGTGACGTCTTCCTTTTCGTATACAGTAGAATCTTCCTCAACGGAGTATCTCTCGAATTCGTTTCGCATCGCCACACCGAGAGAAAGAACAACTGTGCACCATCGACTCGGACAGTCAGCTCTGATGAAGATCGAGACGTCGAAACGTTAGGTCTAGCCGAATAAACATCTCTATCAACCTTGTGTAAGCTGAAGAATATAAACACATGTTGATTAATTCAAACACTGTTTTTGCATCGGTGTCTTAACGACGAGCTCTTATATCGCTGCCATAATCTTAGTGGGAGGACACCCTAACAAGGCGATATTATGCATCGTAAGTTACTTACATTGTAGTGCAAGGGCGAAAGCATACGAATTAACGAAAAATAGCTATCTGTCAAAACTGCTTCCCTCTTAACATCGTAATTGTACTGAAGAAGCCAATGAGAGTGTGGTTGAATGTGGGGATGATTTAGTTCATGTGAGCTGTCAGTGCAACGGGGGATGAATACAGTTGGCCATTATGCATTCCACTTCTTTATTTGTGTTGAATTCTGACATGAAGAGCAACTTCAATATGGAGCTTCCCGACGTCGAGAAGCGTCATGAACCATCCTTGATTCTCGAGAGAACTCATGAACTAAGCGGACTGACAATGTTTTTGTTCTGTCCGCTTTTCTGCTAAACTTAAGCACTATTTGCATTGTACTACTAGGTTGATCTATGTCTCACGTGAGAAGAAACAGTCGATTTCTATAGATGAAGTAACATGGATGGAATTATAGTTAGTACTAGCAACGCATCTCCACGATACGTTATAAACACAGTTGAAATACTCACTGTTTTTATTTCTAACTAAATCGTTTTAGGTCACTTCCTTCACTCCCACTTCAAATCCAGTTTCGTTTTACGATAAGCAAGCATTGCGACGACTCTACAAACTCACCGGAAGATTCTATTTCTAGCTTTCTAATGTTGTGCATGTTCTGCTTCCACAATGCTTCTCTTTTCTTTTGTTTTAGCTCGGTTAAGATATATTAGGGCAAGAATCCAACAAGATGCCAATTTCCTTTCAAAGAAACACCCTTCATAATTTCGCGTTTAGTAGGGAACTCTTGCGTTACAGGAACTTTCTGAGGAATAACGACTTGATTCAGAAACTTTCATTGACATCGAAGTTCCACCCGACCGATCGATTGCTTTCCAAGTGTCAGAGAAAAAAGTTCGAACATTCTGTGTCTAGAGTCGTTGAGATTGTCTTCGTATATGATATCCATGCACGTATGTTTCTGATAAAGATTATGATGACGCCTAGACATTATTAAGTTGATATACATTCCTTACTGACAACTGGTTGTTCATGCCCGGTACTCAGAACCATCCTTTAACGAAGAAAATTACTATTTTTTTTAAGTAGCTGTTCTTCCTCAATGGAAAGCACCTGAAAAACGGTGCGTCTTTCAAGAAACTGTTGGTCATGTGATTATCACTTAGATTTTCGTCTTTCTATTTGTGTTATTGAAGCGTTTGGCATAATAAATCGCGCATCATATACCCTTGCAGGCTCTGAAAAAGGCGATGCTGCCGAAATCTCAGCTTTAACAAAGTAAAGAATAAGGTTACATCTCGTGTTTGCCCAACAAGATTATCGAGAATTATTTGATCAATACCAAGGTTAATAGAAAGTTGGTCGTGGAAAAATTACTATTGTTCATTATTGAATGTTTCAGGTCATACTTTGTATTGGCTTGGCTGGTACTTTTTTCCGATATAGCAGAATAACATGTTAGTAAGGCATTTCCATACCTTTTTCACAGGATACCGGCAACCTTCACGGGTCCGAACACTATTATAAACATGGGTAGTCGACCTTTGCGGCCTTTGAAAATCAGCCTCCTAACTTTATTACGCTACTGGTTTTGAGACTACTTGATGAAGTCAGGGTTTTTCCTAGCAGTTAGGATTATCCAAGTTGGAAGAGTCTAATGTTTCTGCTCGGAAGTCTAACCAAAGAAATGTATTTGCATCGACCATACATGTGCAGTATCTATAACATATCTTCTGATGTTCTGACGATTTTCGAAGTTTTCATTATCTGAAAAGTCACTGTTGTGCTGTTGCACTATCAAAGGCTGTCTTTGTTCCACAATAGACTTCTAAAGATAATTTCCAATAAGGGCTTCATGTAAGTCGATGCTGCCGTCCAAGGTGATGCCTTATCGCCAGGCCGCAAGTTTCGAAAGGATAACAGTGAGCCCTCGCTAAAATTGTCAACCGTAGCAATATTTTGAAATATCAATTCGATCAATTAGAGCGTGAAGACAGCTGGAAGATTCACTCAAACTCACATTGCTCATAAAATTACTGTTCTTTTATAGAGTTGCAGCTAATTGAGCACAATGCTTTAAACAGCCCTATTAAATAACAATGAAAGATAGAATAAAAACAAGAAGATCGAATGTGCTCATGCGATGAAGAACGAATAGAATTGGAAGCAGCTACTGAAATTAAATAGCTAGCGACTTGGAAAAGAAACGACAAGCAACAAGAGCCGCTTTCAAAAATGTGCCTTACAAGGATTCGACGGTTCGTGAACCAAAAGTGCAGTCAATTGAGCCATGACAGCACACAAGGGGGTTCAAGGATACGACAGACTTATTTTCACCGTTGACATAAATTCTTTATAAACTAGGAAGCTCAGAGTGGTCTTCATGAATTAGGAGGGATCGGTTCCATGATGACGACGAATCGATAATATGGAAAAAATCACACTGTAACTACATGGTTTGTGAAGAGCAACTGTTTAGTTATTAACGAATACTACCCAAATAATGTTAACTTTTCTATTTCCTATCTATTATAATTTTTTACTGCCGGGTAATATGCATGATACAATCAATGGTGCTGAGATATTTGCAAAACTCCGGACCGCACGTGTCTGTGGTGGAGAACGAACGCGCTATTACCCTTTCTGGGACTAACGCGTTCACTGCCACACCATGCACATTGTGATTTCGACAACAGCTTTAACTTAGCTGGATTCATTGCGGATTTGGGCTCCCAAATCCATTCCGTTGTCGGGTGATTGCTGAGAGCACTGGTCGATAGAACTAGCTGAGAGACAGGCGAAGCGAAGTATTCGGATGGTCTGGCGGCCATACCCCGAAAAGGGTAATAGCGCGTTCGTTTCCTACCGCAGACACCTACGGTCCGGAGTTTTGCAAATGCCTCAGCACTATTGAGGTTATATTAGTAAGATATTCTAGCTACTGCGAATGATTGCTACCTTTCTAATGTTTAATGTAATTAATTATATCTTCAACGGATTTCCCTTGGGGGATTTGGAGATTGTTAGTGGCGATAAGTGGCGCATCTTCAGTTGGCAAGTGGTGATCTAATCTCAGACCAACAGCGACTTTTTTGTTGTTTTTAGACGAAATTTGATACAGGCTTCCATTTTCCAAGCATCAGGTTAACTTGCATTTTTCTTCCATCGGCAAGCTACCTCATTTTTATGAACGAGGAACGAGGGTTTTCATGTTTGTGTTTCAACTGGGTAGTGCAACACTTTTCAAAACCGACCATCGTTTGATCTCGGTGTGAAAAAATCAATATACTTTTTGGACTGTTCAGGTTACACGAGATTGATATGAACTTTTGCTCGGTAAACGTTTCGACGTCTTCGTTTTCTTCAGATTTGATTCATTCGAGTCAATGATGCAGACCATTCGAACGGTGTTCCAGTTCAGAAGATTCGAGTCGATACGACTACGAAGACCCATAACGCGAGGACGAAAAGCTGCAGACTATCGACTCAGATCAATCGGTTCTGTAGAAGGCGAAAATATTGAAGCATTCGCCGAATAAAAATTATGCAACAATCTCGTTTAAGTTGAACATCCTAATCAATTCAGTTAAAAACAAGGCAGCGACTGTCAAAGAAATTGTATTTGTTTTTCATTATTTTTTAATTTTACTTTTTTGTCGTTTGTTTTGTTACTAATCTTGTTTACACATGAGGCATATTGTCGGTACTGAGAGATAGGCGCCGTAACAACTTTTAGAGGGCGCAACAAGGTATCGGTAAGTGTATTGAAGAACGCTCGAAGAAACGGACCGAATATCGAATTAGCTGTGGGCACCCTTCTGCCGAAAGATAGTGAAAGCTAACTTTCTCAGTCTTCATGTGAAATTGAATATTTATCCGAAGCACGTTCTACCTATGCCGAAAGAAAAACAGCTTTCTAAAAAACTCAGTCTTCACAAGATTATTATTTATTGAAAGAAATTAGATGAAATCTAATAATGACGTGTGAGAGAAGGATACGGGTAGGAGAAAAACATGCCATCGGTGCCCTAATAAGAAGAAAGATGCAATGTTAATTGTAACATTATGCATAATAAAGAACATAAGCGATATTTAGTGGGAAGTTGACAAAGCTTTATTTTGTCTTCTAAGCTCTCACAGCGTAATCGATAGGTCATTCATATGGGTCAGTGTCAAATTCGATTTACACACGAGGAGTTGACTGTCCACCAAACTCTTCAGTATAATCGGGTTCATTGGTGTACTGTGGTTGCTCTGTCCCAACTTCGATTACAGTATCAGGACTTGATGGCCCAAACTCTTCCGTATAATCTGGCTCATTAGTGTACTCTGGTTGCTCTGTCCCAACTTCGATTACAGTATCAGGACTTGATGGCCCAAACTCTTCCGTATAATCTGGCTCATTAGTGTACTCTGGTTGCTCTGTCCCAACTTCGATTACAGTATCAGGAGATGACTGCTCAATTTCATCAGTATAGTTTGGCTGGTCGGTATATCCTGGTTGCTCTGTCCCAACTTCGATTTCAGTATCAGGAGATGACTGCTCAATTTCATCAGTATAGTTTGGTACAGTAAAGGTTTCTGAGGAACCGGATTCGTCGCTTTCGTCGCTTTCGTCACTGTGCTTATGCGATGATAAATCACTGTGGTCATCTTTCATATCTCCAGAGGACTCGTCCGAGCTTTCAGCGCTACGGCGAAACTGTGGTGCACTGAGCGCCAAACAAACAAACGCCAGAAGTAGTACGAGTTTCATCCTGAAAACGAATCAGTAATGCCAAATTTTATTTTCGACTCAATAATAATACCAGCTAATGTCCTAATGTCTGCAATTAGTTAAATTTCGAAAGTAATGTGCCATAATTCTTCTTTCAAGGAATCTTTCGGTTTAAATCCACGATTTTATTAAGTGAACCTCTAAGCAATAATGTAAATATATTGATGATTTTACGACATATCTCTCTTTCGAAAATTTAAAATTAGTATTGGTCTTCTGAAATTTACGGCCACTGGATGAAGAAAGGATGAATTGGATTGCTGATGCTGGATTTGTTATCGAAAGTTGTGGTATTGTGTAATTGTGAATAACTTATTCTGTGCATTTTTTCCGAGTACAAATGAACAGGAAGGGCGCGTGTGGCGCAGTCATTGGAGGCGCCACTGCGACACGCACGTGGAATCGATTCCTGCGCCCATGGCCCACCAAGAGAGAGCTCGCCGAGAGCTTTACCCTTTATCCTTTACAAATGAACAAGATTATTATGATATAAATTGTCCTACTAAAAGATTTAGGAGTCTGGAATTTTAGATTTGAGCACAGAAATCTCGACAATTTTACTTTTATGAATTCAGATTCAGACGTGCACCGCCAACGACTCGAAACATTGACAAGCTATGGAGCGAAGAAAGTGCTAACGAATTCACAATGCAACAACATTGGTTCCTAAAATGTTGTCGTAGCGAATTCGACGTCGGAAGTTCGAGAAAGTCCTTTAGCTATTGATGTCGATGAATTGAAGGCTTTTATACAAGCAAATGCATCGAAAATCTCAGTGTAAGCGACTTAATTGTTTCGGAGCAACCAAGAAAATTAAAAATTCGAGGAGACTGGATAAATAGACTTCACAATGACTGAACGACAATCGAAGAATTTGTAATTTTGAGGTATCGTTGGAACTTTTTCTGTACAACCACAACGACTAGTTTCTCAACTATATTGTGGCAACCTGAGGTCCGATACCATGCCTCATCCACAGGGCTCGCCCCACTTTTAGGATTATATATGGAGAAAAGTGTTTATTTGGGTAGTGAAATACTATACCTAGAATGCTGTTTGGCAGCAAAGAATAAGATTTTTACGTAAATGCAAAAATGTTCATCGTGCTTACCTTAACTGTGCGAGGAGCGGTAGCCGAACTGGTCATAGTACATGCTACAAATCGGTGCTTTTAAAGGCAACATCGTTTGAATACGGAACAGGTGTGCCGGTTTTTTCCGTAATGTTGTGTGCTTGCCTCCACTTCAGCACCAATGAGCGATTTAGATTACGGCAAAATAAATGATTGCTTGACCCAAAGTAGTGACATTTTCCGGGATTTTAAAACAATTACCGCTTTTCATACTGATAGAAGTGAAACGCAATCTCGTACTTATGGATTAAAATGAAGTCATGGACGTTATTGAAGATTTCAGTCTTTCAGAATATCATCGTTTAACATTTAGTACGATGAGCGGGCGTTTGTTTGAGCAGGTGTGTTTAAGTACAACGGGTGCAGTACGGGAATAAACACAGGATAAACACAGCGTAGTGTTAGAATTTGGCTAGATGAGACAAAGAACTTATTTACATTACGAGTGAAAACAACAGTGCACAAAAGTTTGCAAATAGCACCATTTGTACTCTTATTCTATATTGTTCTCGTATTCCTACAATTTTATACTTCAACATACATTTTACATTTGCACATTTTTGCAAATGTGATTTCCTTCACAGTCATTGTAATAATGCATAGATTATACCTTCTAGGTCATTTTGGCAAAAATAAATTCGCCATTCAAGGGATTTAAAGGAAGAGGCTTACGGTTCGTCTGCAAGAGAACAGCTACGTGTCTTTTCCACTGATGACTGGACTACAATGGACCTTCTCAGGACTCATGACCACCGTCCTGCCACAAGCAACAATATGAATAGCGCGTTCGTTCCCCACCATAGACGCCTGCGGTCCAGAGTTTTGCAAATATCTCAGCTTCATTAAAATATGAAAAGCTTTTCGGCAAAAAGCGTGATGCTCTTCGTCACTCTTAGATGAGTAGTATCTTGGTTCTAAAGCGTCAGATGCAAAAAAAGAAGAGATGTTAATATCCGCTTGAGTCATTCGATTGCTGAAGAGAATCATTTCCATGGAACCAAATGAATTAACGGAGTTGTTCAATTACACTGCTCCACCACACAGCTTATTTGTGCAGCTAAGATATCTGGAAAGAGCGGACGTCAAACCGATATTAGATTAATGATAGCAACCACAGCACGAGATGGTATCGAGACAAAAAGAGTTGATATTTAAGCTCCGAGCAAACCACATTCTTTGATGAACACAAGAACTATGACAACGACACCGTCGCCAACAAGTGAAAGGCTTGGGAAATATTGAGACTGATTTAAATCCTTCTTCCTTTATAACGAATGATAGTGTTATTTCCGAGCTTTTCATTGTTATCAGGCTTCAATAAGTCAATGAAAAGACACTTTTATAACCCTCTGAATAACCCTTGGAATTTTTTGCTTTTTTTCACACCTAAGGAGTCAACACATTGGGAATCAAAAAGGATATTCACAAACCCTGCCATGAAAAAGAACAGGTGGAAAATAAAAGTCCAAATAATATGTTTTCAATCAAACTGATTTGTACTTACTAAATAAAGAAATTGAACTTAGCTTAGTTCTAGTAATTCACATTCTATATCATTAGCAACTTCCAGAAATTCAACGTTTTCACTGCGCTTAGCGTCGGCCGTAGTGTGGTGGTGACTCCGCACTGATAAGGAGAATAGCGCCTCTCTCTTGAATACGATAAGAATAAAGCTGTTCTTTCGCTGTAGGACGGAGTGCAACAAAGGCAAAAGACTACAACGATCAATGCGTCGAAACAATTCTGTCGACTGTGGCCTAGGTCGTCATATTATCCCCGTTCTTGGAATCGTCTTTTTTCTGGCAAAAGTGAGTAGAAGGTTTTCTTTCCATATTGCAGTTTTTTTTTATCAAAATTTTGTAAAGCATTTCGAACGCATAGTTGCCAATGTACTAAGGATATTGAGTATCATAGGAAGTTCAGAATCTTCTTTACAATTCGCGCGTGTCATAGCTTGGCTTCTGCTTCAATGGTTTTATTTCAAACAAACGTACACTGCTGGTAGGCTTGACCAAGCTAGCAACCGATGGAGTGAAATTTGCATGCCATGATAATTCCTTGCGTAGTCGAAATTTCTCCAAATTTGAAGCCAAATGATATAGGACCGATCTTCAACACAAGTAGCTCTTCTAGGGCAATAAATCAACAACGAAACCTTACTTTTGGACACTCGGAAACACGAAGGAGCGATAATCCATGGAAGACCTAGAAACATCGTCCTACTAATCCTATTGTCCCAAGACTTTTAATGGGTTAATGCGCTACCATTTACAAAGATTTATTGCAGCTTACATTACGAGTTGTGATAAACTGTCAAAAAAAAAATGGTGTGCGGGACAAAATGTATGGCGTTCATGATCTTCATGAGTATTTGGGGCATCATATTTTTGGTATGTTGCTTTCCACGTTCTTGATCCGCTTTGCTTTTGCAGAGAAGTTCTCCACTAATTGAGATGTTTCAGTCAATCGTGGGCGCTCTGTATTATAACGAATCTGTAGGCCTATTCGAAGATGTGCCCAAAGAAGATCCGAAGAAATGTTACATTCGAGACTGGGAGTGTCGCAAGCGGGAAATCGTCGAGTAAAACAGTTTTTAATTTTAGTTCTTTAGTTTTGTCTGGAACTATTTACGTCAACATGTGGATTTCACAACATGTATGCAAGCACATACGAATGGCTCAATGTGTCTGGTCTGTCCAAATACTGAAAATTGGTAGCGATCGTCGTTTTCGTGCTTTTATTTAGTAATGGTAATACAGGGATATTCCATGAAATAGCAACATTCCGCTAGATTGTGAGATTCCTTGGGTTTCCTTTAAAGCGCAGAACATAAGAAATGTGCAGTAAATCCCGGAGTTAGCTTTCTGTTACCTTCAGCATTCATTAATAACTCACTGTTTCTTTTTAACGAACAAACACAAAGTGGGTATGACAGCATTTATTGGCACACAATAGCTGACGTTTCGGCAGTTTCTCCTTCTTCAGAGCCTGGAAAGGTCAAATTGAAATGCAATCTACTAAGCCAAACACTTTCCCAACCTACCAGATCAAACTTTACACATAAATTTGCATTCGCATAACAAACAGGTTTTCTTAAGCGTGCAAATTAAAATACCCATTTCGAAGGGCTACAAAACTGTAGCTCCTCGGGATAGGCATAGAGGAAAAATTACGTCCTTAGACTATAATTTTGCCGAAGATGAAGCCACGTTTTAATTTTAGCGAGAATAAGGTCCCGGTTATCCTGCGCTTTATTTCTCACGAAAAAGTGCAGTTATCAAAAGTTGGTTAAGAAGGCCCTATCTAGAAAATTCGGTGATAGTGATCGACACACCACCGGACACTCTAGGAGGTCAGCTAATTCGTAATACCTGTGTGAGCGACTGTATACAATGAAAATTGCATTATATGCCCCAACAGTAGAGATGGTGACAGCAAGAGTTCGGATACGGTGAATTTAATCTCTTATAAAGCATGTGAGACGAATACGTTAACGGAACGGGTAGACCACTCTGCCTCTGTTTGGAAGAACACCTAGTCGGTAAATTTAAATTGAAACCAAACACTCCACTAGACGCGCATAGGACACAGAAACACAATCTAGGAGATTTCGAACTAAAAGTCACTATCGTCGCACGGGATTCTAAAGCAGGTGCTGGTTTCAATTCAGAAATCCAAAGGTGGATAGAACTGAAGAATGTCTTCCGATCATACGTGACCTTGCACCATACCTCTGGTTGATTCGATCACCTGACCCAGGCACATTCCTCGCCCCTGTGCGTCTGCTCACCATCGAGTAACTGGATGATTTGCAACGAATAAAACTGTGAAAAGGCTGTCTATTATGCGAATGCAGTTTTATGTGTTAAGTTAAGAGCACACAATTCAATTCGACACTTTTTGGTTATGGTGCAGCGGACGCAACCGTGTACATGAGTTTCTGACAATGATGAGCTGGCTCTTAGGTAGGGTAACCTAGACTTTACCTTGTCTTTTGTTGACTTAGCATTAGCTTTCTTTAAAACTCAGATGGGATAATAATTACCATGTGTTTCTACATCGATAGTACTACATTCCTTAATATGCTTTTACAAGACAGGAAAACAAATACAGATATGTTCTCATAAGTACAGTTACAAGTACAATAGAATGGACCACAGGACCCCGCAGAGTTGCTGGATGTATGGATATATAGTAGCTTGTTCTGCACATGTCTACGTAGATTTACCTGCATCACCCTTCGAGTCATTTTAATACCATATTTAGGTCCACTTGCGCGTAATGATTCAAGGTGAACCAGCTTTCCTCAGTCAGAAGACATGAGGTGAAAACTGCTGTGCCTGCCTGCCCTGTGATAAATTTGTCCGGTCACAGCATTCCTTTTACAGCGAAATACAGTGAGTTAGCAGACAATCTCAGAGCGAAGCACCATTATAATCCTATTCCTCACGAAGGAGGGAACGCACTGTTGTTAAATAGAAAATGTTGCCACATGCGTAGTTTTTGTGTATCACGGAATAACTGAGATCTTTCCAAATAATCATAAGCGGAAAGCAATGGAATTTTTTGTTTGCAAATTAATGAATGAGGCCGTTTATAATATTATTATACGTTGTTTTCTTGTTCAGCAATCGCGAGGTTGTTATACAGCATACATTTACTTCCATAGAAAAACACACAATACAATACAACACAACAGTAGCTGACGTTTCGGCAGTATCGCCTTCTTCAGAGCCTGGAAGGGTATACTGATATACAATTTATTAGGCCAAACACTTCAATAACACTTACAGTAAGACGAAAAACTTCATGGCAATTACATGATCAACAGCTTCTCGAAAAACTCACCGCTTTTTTACATGACTTCCAATGAGGAAGGTTAGAACAGCTGATTATAGTCGCATATGGTTGATGACTGCGCCACCCCACATCAGAAATTGATCCAAAAATACGGGGCCGGGTCGCATGTAACCTCTGGGCATTCCTCCCTGCTATTTATTGCGGGATTTTTGGCGTCTTTCCAAAAAGCCTCAAGGAGTTCGCGCGTTGGTGTCTTAGTCTTCCGTGCGAGGATATTGACTTCTTAAAAGAATGCCTAAACTGCTCGATCTTCAGATGGTCGCGAAATAGTACGCACAAATGAGAGGGCTAGCAATGGGACAGCGGTTGGCACCAACTCTCGTCATTGCGTTCATGTCTAGAATAGAAGCCCAGGTTATCGACCTCCGGCCACTACTCTACTGCAGGTATATAGATGATTGTTTTGTCATCTTCTCTACTCAGGAAAAGATGGACAAATGCTATGAATTACTGAATGATCAGTCTGAGTATATTAGATTCACCCGGGAGAAACCGAAAGAGACCTGGCTTCCATTTCTTAACGTTCAAATCAACTATCAAATAGCGGCTACATGACAAGGTGGTACCGAAAACCAAGTAACAAAAACATCCCGGTTCACTTCCTCTCTTTCCACCAATCACACACAAAGAGGGCGCTTTTGAGAAATATGTTTCGAACAGCTACCTCTGTGTGCACAACCAGTAAACTAAAGGAAGAATCACGCGAATTGGCTCGGCAAATAACCATCTCCAATGGCTACGAAGTAGTTACCGCACGAGATAAGTTTAGAAACAGACTACCTCTGTTTGCACAACCAGGGAACTAAAGAATTACGAAACTTGGCTCGGCAAATAGCCATCTCTAATGGCTACGAAGTAATTACAACACGAGATAAGTTTAGAAGGAGAGTGACGCGCCGAAACATTTGGTCAAAAGAAAGTCCCGTTTGTGTTGCTCTTTATTAGCGATGAAGCAAGCACAGCTATAAAACGATGCCTAAAAAGGGGACCTCTAGAGGAATCGGTAGTGCTAGTTGAAATACCACCGGATCCTCTACTTCGTCAGTTAGTTCGTGACCTCATGTAGGACCTTCTATGCGAAACAGCAAACTGCGTAATTTGCCCTTCCGGCAGGGACGGTGATTGCATGAGTTCAGGTACGATATACCTGATCTCTTGCAAGGATTGCGGTGATGAGCAAACGAAAAATAAGATAAAGTACCCCACAAGGCACGCATAGGATACAAAAGTATAGCGGAAACGATTTTGAAGTTAAAGTCAATATCTTCGCACAGGAGACTAAGACACCAACGCACAAACTTCTTGAGGCTTTTGGATAAATGGTAAGAACCCTTTAATGAATAGCAAGGAGGAATGCCCAGAGGTCACACGCGACCTGGCCCCATATCTTTGGATCAATTTCTGATGTGAGGTGGCGCAGTCATCAACCATATGCGACTATAATCAGCTGTTCTAACCTTCCTCAT
>MQTX01000264.1:81852-103473 GCA_009735665.1 Angiostrongylus cantonensis | reverse complement strand
GGTTATCGACCTCCGGCCACTACTCTACTGCAGGTATATAGATGATTGTTTTGTCATCTTCTCTACTCAGGAAAAGATGGACAAATGCTATGAATTACTGAATGATCAGTCTGAGTATATTAGATTCACCCGGGAGAAACCGAAAGAGACCTGGCTTCCATTTCTTAACGTTCAAATCAACTATCAAATAGCGGCTACATGACAAGGTGGTACCGAAAACCAAGTAACAAAAACATCCCGGTTCACTTCCTCTCTTTCCACCAATCACACACAAAGAGGGCGCTTTTGAGAAATATGTTTCGAACAGCTACCTCTGTGTGCACAACCAGTAAACTAAAGGAAGAATCACGCGAATTGGCTCGGCAAATAACCATCTCCAATGGCTACGAAGTAGTTACCGCACGAGATAAGTTTAGAAACAGAGCGACGCGCCAAAACGAAACACTTGACCAAAAGAAAGACCCGTTTATGTTGCCCTTTATTAGCGATGAAGTAAGCATAGCTATAAAACCATGCCTAAAAAGGAAAGGTCTAGAGGAATCGGTAGAAATAATTGAAATACCAGCGAATATTCTTCGTCGTCAATTAGTTCGTAACCGCTTGTATGACCGTCTATGTGAAACAGCAAACTGTGTGATTTGCCCTTCCGGCAGGGACGGTGATTCCATGAGTTCAGGTACGATATACCTGATCTCTTGCAAGGATTGCGGAGATGAATATGTAGGGGAAACGGGCAAACCGTTGTGCATCCGTATAAAAGAACACCTAGGTGGCAAACGAAAGGTAAGACAAGGTACCCCACCAGGCACGCATAGGATACAAAAGAATAGCGGGAACGATTTTGAAGTTAAAGTCAATATCCCCGCACAGGAGACTAAGATACTCACGCGCAAACTCCTGGAGGTTTTTGGATAGATGCCAAAAATCCCGCAATAAACAGCAGGGAGGAATGCCCAGAGGTTACATGCGACCCGGCCCCGTATCTATATATCAATTTCTGATGTGGGGTGGTGCAGTCATCAACCATATGCGACTATAATCAGCTGTTCTAACCTTCCTCATTGGAAGTCATGTAAAAAAGCGGTGAGTCTTTCGAGAAGCTATTGATCATGTAATTGCCATGAAGTTTTTCGTCTTACTGTAAGTGTTATTGAAGTGTTTGGCCTAATAAATTGTATATCAGCATACCCTTCCAGGCTCCGAAGAAGGCGATACTGCCGAAACGTCAGCTACTGTTGTGTTGTAATGTATTGTGTGTTTTTCTATGGAAGTAAATGTATGCTGTATAACAACCTCGCGATTGTTGAACAAGAAAACTACGCAGTAATCGTTCTATATAAAAGAGCATCACTGGGTAAGGTGGCTTCATTCGAGTGGTGCTCCACCGAAGAATATCCAACTTGATACAACGACGACGATACCGCACCTAGAAGGCGAGGCGAACAACTGTGGTCCATTGACTTTGTCTTTGATGAAGACGAACACGTCGAAGCTTTAGCCGAGAAAATAATTGATAACAATCTTGCGTTAGCTTAACAGTGAGGGAATACATGTCTATTGGGGATTATAAAGGAATACGAATAAGGAATAGGAATAGTAGCCATGAACAAGCTATGAAAATCAAGGTTGATTTAAACTATCTAAAATTGGGATATCACTCCGTTTTCGTAATGTCCTCATTTATTCTTTTTTAACAAAACTCTACATTTTCCGGACTTCCCTGTAACTTTGCTAGTAAGTGCTTGACCTTGACGTCAATACCAAGCAGTATTTTGTGAGCAACTAATGTTATGATCCAATGTTTTTCTTCAATAAGCAGACACGAGGTTGTTATCACAGAATTTATTAGGATACAATAGCTGACGTTTCGGCGGTCTCGGCTTCTTCAGAGCTTGGAAATGTCAAATTGAGATGCGATCAACTTCATTTAAACACCTACCGTTTATTTCTTGTAATTATCTAAGTTAGTTGGTGGATAGCAGCCGCACGGAGTAATATATGGGTGAGGGCTGTGCTTGTGTCAGGTCATTTACCCTAACGGCAGAAACGGTGATTGCATGAGTCCGGGTAGAGTCTCTCTGATCTTGTAAAGCGTGCGGGGACGAATACGTTTGCGAGGCGGGTAGACCGCTGTGCGTCCGCATAAAAGAACATCTAGTCGGCAAATCTAAATTCAGACAAAACACTCCACTAGGCGCGCAGAGAGCGTAGAAATACAACAGAGAAGATTTCGAAGTAGGAGTCACTACCCTCATGCAGGAATCGAAAACATCAGAGCGTAAAACTTTCGAAGCGTTTTGGATCAATTCCAAAAATTCAAAAAAGAACCGCAAGCAGGAGTGTCTTGTCATCACGCGTGACCTGGTGCCACACCTCAGGCTGATCCAATGACCTGTCACAGGCACAGTCCTCGCCTATGTGTTACTTTGTGCGGCTGCTATCCACCAATTAACTGGAGTACTTACAACGACCAAACGATAGGTGTTTAAGTGAAGCTTTTTCTTATGCGAATACAAATTTATTTGTTAAGCTTT
The DNA here is from genome assembly GCA_009735665.1 of Angiostrongylus cantonensis. NCBI lineage: Eukaryota > Metazoa > Nematoda > Chromadorea > Rhabditida > Metastrongylidae > Angiostrongylus > Angiostrongylus cantonensis. Next base: position 100,939 of record MQTX01000264.1, on the reverse strand, counting down.
ATCTGATTGGGTTATGAACGTGTTTGGCTGAGTAGATCGCATCTCAGTTTGACCTTTCCAGGCTCTGAAGAAGGCGAAACCGCCGAAACGTCAGCTATTGTATCCCAATAAATTCTATAATAGCCTCGTATCTATTGAAATAAAACATCGAATTATCAATCAATGCCGAGATTAACAGATAGTCGGTGTTGGGAATTAATGTTATGATCATCGCAGAACATTTCAACTCAGTGCCACAAAGATTTTATGGGATTCATTGCTGTGCATTGGAGATGATGATCTCATAAAATCTAAAAATTAAAAAGAACATAACTCGGTAATCGGCTGAACAGTAATGTGATGTTTTACCTTTTTATTTTCTGCCTATTACAGTTTTTACGGAAGGTTATAAGCGAAATACAATCACAACGTTGCTGAGATATTTGCAAAACTCTGGACCGCAATTGTCTATGGTGGGGAACAAACGCGCTATTGTCATTTCCGGGGAGTGACGCGTTCACCACCACACCATGCGGGTCCTTCGTTTTGCCCGTCTCTCAGCTAGTTCTATCGATCTTTTTGTCGTCAGCAATCATCGGTCAACGGGATTGATCTGGTGAGCCCACATTGGCATTGAACCCAGTTAAGGTGAGGCAGTAGTTGAAATTAATGCTGATGGCAAAAGATCGATAGAACTAGCTGAGAGACGGGCAAAACGAAGGACCCGCATGGTGTGGTGGTGAACGCGTCGCTCCCCGGAAAGGACAATAGCGCGTTCGTTCCCCACCATAGACACTTGCGGTCCAGAGTTTTGCAAATATCTCAGAAACGTTGTGGTTGTATTTTGCTTAGTAATGTGATGACTATTTCTTTTTCAGCTTGTATCATCAGAACGCCTACAATTGTTGGGTAGCCGCTGGCGGTTATGTGGTGATAGCATTGCTGGCCGGTTTGCGATTGTGTTGCATCCGATGCATAGGATGATTCCGTAGTTCATGCGAGCTGATAATTTTTTTCAGTATGTGATTTACAAAAATGAAATAAACGTGACTCGCCTTGTATTAGTTATTCCTTCAAGCCATTAGCACGCAGATTTATCTCAGAAGCATTTAATTTCTATGGATTTGTACAGAGGTTACGTAGCTCATTGTTGTTTTTGGCTGAGTTTGAAGAGATTTCGTTGAATGATTGACATCATAGAATGATTTTTTTGCTACCTCTGCGTATAAACTCACAACACAAACTTTTGTTAAAGAATTTTCTGCTACGAACGCTGGCGGTTATGTGGTGATAGCATTGCTGGCCGGTTTGCGATTGTGTTGCATCCGATGCATAGGATGATTCCGTAGTTCATGCGAGCTGATAATTTTTTTCAGTATGTGATTTACAAAAATGAAATAAACGTGACTCGCCTTGTATTAGTTATTCCTTCAAGCCATTAGCACGCAGATTTATCTCAGAAGCATTTAATTTCTATGGATTTGTACAGAGGTTACGTAGCTCATTGTTGTTTTTGGCTGAGTTTGAAGAGATTTCGTTGAATGATTGACATCATAGAATGAACTGTTTTACTTTCTCCTTGTATCTTTTTTTGCTACCTCTGCGGATAAACTCACAGCACAAACTTTTGTTAAAGAATTTTCTGCTACGAGAAAGGAATAGGTGATAGATAGAAAGTTATGAATAACTTCTGTTGTCGCGTTTTCAACAAATACGCGTGAGCAAAGCAAATTCAGTGAAACAAGCGCAAGCACTGACTTGTGCTTAGGCTAGGACTTACCCCAACCTTATGATTAAACTTAGGCTTATGATTAGGGCAAAATTCAGCCTCTAGCTCTTGAAATGATTCGAAACGTCTTCCATAGATATTCCGTACGGCATTCTATTAAATGGATCAGTGTAGGGCAGTGTGACCTATTTTAATCGGAGATCGAAACTGAGAGATTTATAAAGAGTTAATTAACTTAGGTCACAAAGAGGCTGTAAGAATTTGGCGACTACTGTATGAATAAAGAAATTTCTGTGTGTAGGTGTTACAGAATTAGACCATAAAAAATTTGCTTGACACAGAAGAAAACACTGGTTAGGTTGTATTTCTTTGCTTTTCCCATTGTTCGTTTGTGACCACCGTGATATCATCACAGGCTTCGTATTCAATGATGTATTGAAATGCCGGATAAATGTGATTTTCTCGGAATTTTTTGAGCTGAGGACTTTACTAATTGAGCACCCGAGGAAAGATCGTCGACGGTGTCAGCAACGTGGGACAGCCTAGAAGCCTAAAGCATTGTTGAAAATCAAGGAATACTTCTCTAATGCCTTCATTATCACAAAGTAGCTCAACTTATTATAATGTAACCTAAGCAGTCGCCAGTAAAATTTCTGTTTGCCGTCGTTGTGCACTTGCGCGTCTCATAGAGAAATCGATACTTTGCAGTAAAGGAACACGGTCAAGCATAAAGTATGAGAGTTTTTACTTTTATATTTGTGTCAATACAGGTTGACTGACAAGCTTGTGTAGTATTGATTCACTTTCTCACGGAAGCACAGCTTTTCCATCGACCTCTAGCCATACCCGTAGGAAAAGGGGTTCGGCAATACAACACCATATCGCTGAAACTCCTCAATGCAGCGGATAGTGAAGTCACTTCATTGGAATAGATAGGCACAGGTATTGACGAAAAATTCCTAAAAAATCTTTATTTTGTAGTCGACATCGTCATCATTTCAGAAAATAAGAGCAAAGCAGAGACGATGACCAATGAGCTCAACGAAACGGGAAAGAAGATCGAGCTATACAGAAAACAAAAAGTATTCAAATCGTAAAAAAAAACTCACTGTGCGAAGTTGAACAGACCAAAACAAATGGTTCTTTGATTGCAGATACTACCACATAGGTCTACGTTGGGCGCTCAATGAATATGGCTAACGGCATGGATGACGAGTAGACAGAGAGACGAGAGGAGCTTGGTCCGCATTCGGGCATCTCGAAGAAGTCACTGCCCAACTAACAGACTCAAAAATCCGCACTTACCTTTTGTATTCAACGGTCCTCCCATGCCGTATTTTGATGCACAGACATGGGCTGATACTTGAACTCCACACAAATCGCAAAGCGTTTGAACGATGTTTTCTGAAATATACACAGCACACACAGTATTTAGCCAGCCAAAGCTCTGATCTTTAAAATCTATCTTAACTTCGAGACTCAGGAAACTACACATCGACAACGAAACATAGACGGGCCGGGTATATAGGGAGAAGAACAGACGACAGATTCACGAAAAAAGCTTTCGAGTGGACTCTACGCGGTTGCAGCGGTACCCTAAGAAGACCACTTACATATTGAACAGACGTGTTCGTAGTAAAGCCAGTCAGTTATTTCTAGGGTCAGCTGATAATGTTTTACTGATCACGGCATGAGATTCACGCTCCTACCATACTCCAATCAAATCACTGCCACGGAAGACGACTGCGAGGCAAAGAAACAGGTGCAAAGTGTTCTGAGAGCCACACAACTCTTAAAAGCTGGCCATCAAAATATTGAAGTATCCGAGTAAGTATACTCTTAACTGTACTTCTCTTGGAATTTCTGTGTATCGAACTCATTCTCGGCTTCACTGACCTTATTGAGATGGAGAATGAACCTCAGCTGTCTACTGACTCTAAATCAAATAGACCGTCGAACAATGATGAGGTGTATCATGGTATAAATTATCGGGGGCCATCAATATGTCAGGTAAATGTACTCAACGTCTTTCAACTTTCAGACCAAGCAGTTAAATCAACGAAACAGGTGATGCTTGGTGTGCAGGCGTTCTCTTTTTCATGCAAAAAAAAACCTTGCGAGGTATTTTTAGGATAAATATTTTCTATGTCCTTTGCAAAAATCGTATCTGCTGCAAGAGAAAAAAAGGAGAGGAAGGACCCACATTACGGAGTTCATAAATATCAATTCGTGTAAGCATTTCGTGTCCGGTGTTTAACATTTCAACATGTGGCCACCCGCCGCAATGAAGAATGTTCGGCGTAAGATTTTCAGTGTTATTCATTGATTGAAACGCTCTTAGTATTGCTCTTAACTTATTTCCTAGCACGCTCTCCTATCCTCGTTATATTTATAAACGATCGATACGATCAATGTGGAATGTTCTGCTTACGAGGATATCCACGTGCACACCATATATATATATAATATTCGAAATGAAAGTGATAGGAAATAATTCGCCAACTCTAGTATTTCATTTTAGATTGTCTCGTCGTCAATAGTTTTACTGTATTAAATTGTAGATGTGGTGGTCACCGCTGCCATTCCTAGATACCTAACAAGAGTACTGTATTGGTTTTTTTACTTCCAGAATCTGCAACTATGGCTGAGGTGCTGGTGGATGGAGTATGGGTACCGTCTGCGATCGCTCCCTACTTCACCAGTGTGGAGCAAATGCCCTTCTCATATACGAAGCCGAATCCATACCTCGTTAATAAAACGCCAAAGGTTAGTCCTTATGTACAGAAGTAAAGATCCCTTTCGACTGATATCCATCGGTGTAAACAGTGCCCTGTTTTGGACGTATCTTCAAAATTTGTTATTTAATCTTGTTTGTTTTTCCTCTTACTGTTGTAATGTTGCGTAAAGTCGACAGAAGTGCTCAACGATTTCGTCGAAAAGCTTGCCATCGTCCGAGACGAATTCAGTTGAACTTTTTCACATGGTGATGTTCTTCAGAGAACAGTTTCTAAATGACAGATTCTATCTCTAATTGTCGTATTTTGACGGCGGGCGTTCTAGCGTACACCGCATTAGCATCAGGCGCTCTAAGATTAATCTATTGGCAGCTCTACGTCGCCTTGGCTATTCGCTTATTTTCACAATTATTTAAAGAAAATGTGACCACTGATAGCTTACCAGGCTTTCACAACGTTAATGCGGCTTTATTTCTAGGATTTAGCTTTGACGCGCCTGCCTTCCTTGTCTGATTTCAACGTTTCATCCAAGTAGAGGTACAGGATACAAGTCACATGTAAGCAAGCATAAGTATCTCTATGTGCTTGAATACGATTACGTGTACACTGAAGGTCTGTGTCGATCTGACCAGTAAATCCGTCTTATGAATCTGCCTATATCTCATGAAAAGCACTGCTTGCTTGTAGTCCGGAGCCAGATCCACCATTATTTCAGTTCATTTGCAAACTACAAATGTTCCACTGTCACTGAATGACGCAAGATCTCTGAGCAAGAACCGTTGATATACTAGAGAGCCCCCAATTTTCATAATGGAAGTTTCCAAGGCTAAGATGTTGCACTGTTTCTCTTTAAAAAAGAAAAAAGGCTTTCCTCTTGGCAAGTAATTCTCTATTTTAATTCATACACTTTCGTCTATAATGATCACTTTCTAAGGCATGGTTGCGTATGGCGCAGTTGTTTGAGGTGCCATTCAATACACACGTCGTCGTTGGTCCTACTTATCCCTCTAGGTTCTCTAACCTTTCCATCCATCCGGAGTCGATAAAATGATATCAGACGTGTCTTGAAAAGAATAACTGTACTGATATGATTGTTAAGCAGGACATCGCAAGGCGTTCTAAAGGACCAGATGTGCGTTAAATCACCTCTAACGATGTCTAAAGAAGTCGGGCACATAGCGGATTCATCAAGAATTGATCACTGACGAACGCTTTGCCTTTTCTTCCCTTATCTCTCAATGCTGTTTTCGAGGATTCTTAAGGAAAAGAAAAATCACAGTAATCGAAGCGTCAGCCGACGTAGGCACACCTACCAACAACTGCTGTTCAAAGTCGGCTATTACATTCTCTTTTTCCTCATTTTCAAAACATAACAACGGATCACAACGACTCTACTGCCTATTTTTCCGGACTCCTTTTTCAAGCCGATATTTTGGATTACTTTCTATTATTATCACTATTGTTATTATTAATATCATTATTGCCATTGGTATTATTATTATTATTACTATTGTTATTATTAGTACCATTATTATTATGTGAAATGCAATCATAATGATGCTGAGGTATTCCCAAAGCTCCAGACCGCAGATATCTGCGATGGGGACCGAACTTGCTATTACCATTTCTGGGGGCTAACGCATTCGCCACGGCATCATCATGTGAGTCCTTCGTATTGTCTGTTTCTCAGCTAGTTTCCTAGCGATGAGTGCCAACAGCAATCACACGTCAATGGGATTAACCTAGAGAGTCCAAGTTGGAATTGAGCCCTGTTAAGTCGTGGCTATAGTTGAAATCATAATGTTAACTTTTTATTTGCTGCGTACTACAGTTTTTCATGGCAGGGCATTATGTGAAATACTACCACAATGTAGCGTAATGTTGTCGTGTGCAATAAATAAAAAAGTTAACATTGTGATTTCGTAATAACTCAAAAGGCCGACCTTCTATAAACTTCGGCATAGATAGCTGATGTATTCATTTATCTATTTTTTTGAGTCCCACTTGTAACATCACGGCTCTGAGAAAGGCGAAATCGCCGAAACGTGAGCCATCGACCAACAACACCAACAACAACGACAACGACGACGAAGACCTATACCAACCTCGCACCAGCTAAAGAAGATTAGTTTATAAGGTCATATAAATAAATTGTGATTTCGATTTCAGCCTTAGCTCAACTATTTATTTTGGGTTCATAGCCGATTTGGACTTCCCAGATCAATCCCATTGACGGATATGGCTTTGGTCGGTAGGAAACTAGAAAAGAGATAGGTAAAACGAAAGACCCGCATGGAGTGGTGGTGAACGCATTAGCCCACGGAAAGGATAATAGCGCGTTCGGTCCCTGCAGTAGATACCTACAGTGCTGAGTTTTGCAAATATCTTAGCATCTTTATGATTGTATTTCACATAATACCCCATGATGAGAAAATATAGTGGGCAGCAAGTAAAAAGTTGGATTTGCCGGTTAAGCCGCTGCGGTTCCCTGAAATCCCGAGGTCAGCCTGGCCAAAGTCTGCCCCAGATGTTCACATTAGGGACATGCGCAGCCCTTGTGGACCAGAGGTAGATTTGCCACCACGCGACTTTGATACCAAGACGGTGGCGGATCCTGGCATCGGTTTACCCTTAGTTAAGCTTCCTGTTGGAAACGCTGGGCTTCTCATCTTGGGAGACCCCGCAGGGGTGACTAATTGTCCCGCTGTATATCCCAGTCCGACACCAATACCTCACAGCCACGTTAAGGCTGTAAACCGCTGAAAAGTAAAAGTTACTATTATTGTAATTATTATTAGATTTCTTTCCAATAGACAATGTGCAGCTGCTTTCTTTTTCTTTTCTAATGATTCGTTTAGTAATCGTAGATGTTCAACGAGGTGTTAAAAGTTTGTTGGGAAAATGTTGTAATCGACAACCCTTCGATGAAGTTTCCATTCCCTAATGCCACTACAAAAAAAGTATTGAAAAGGATTAAATATGATTGTTGCTGTTTCCAATGACATAACGTCTCATCGTATTTACGAGGTGCTCCTGTTCGCTGAACTACAGCATAATGCGTAGTTCTCCTCTTACCCAGTCATCCGGATCAACATCTGGGTAGATGAAAACATAATTTACATCTGGAAGCTTGGTTAAGAGTAAACCTGTTTCAAGATTGCTCACTGTCCTTCCCCGACTGATTGAAAATTGCAACAGCTTTTACCGTTATAGGTTTTACAAACGTATTTTGTTAAAGCATTCATGGTTACTGTGTCATCTAAAATTCTTTTTATTGTGGAGCTGATTGCTGTGTAATAGTTTTCTGCGAATAATTTACAGTGGTTTTAGATTGATTGATGATCTCAAAGCAAGGAAATGACATCGTTTGCTTCATGACTTTAAATTTCGACATTCCTTCGAGGACACAACTCGAAATATCATCAAAGAACGAGCCAGGAAATGGCCTTAGAATCCGCAGTGCGCAAGAAGTCCGAAAAATTTTGTGCTGAGGATATGGGTGTGGAGAGAAAGAAGCTTACGAACGTACATCAACAACTCAGGATAACCACGTGAAGTCGAAGCTGACCCTTCGAAAGCTGCTCGAGACGTTGCAAAAGAACTCAATGCTGACCGCTCAACAATTGTTCGTCATTTGCAAATCATTGGAAATGCAAAAGCACTCGATAAATGAGTGCCAAACCAACTAAACGAAAAACTCGTTTTAAAGTCATCTCTATACTTTTCCTACGCAATCAAATCATTCATTTCTCGATTGGATTATATTGTTCGGTGGAAAGGAAGCTATACGTCCGCCAACATCGTTGGAGCAATATTTGAGCCAACATGAGGCTTAAAAACACTTTGCGTGGCAACTTTCTTGAAAAATAATATCACGATGACTGCTTGGTTGTCTGCATTCGGTTTCATTCATGAAAAAATTATTTTTCAGATTTTATTTTAAGGCTTTAAGATTTTTCATAAAACAGTTACAACAAAGAAGTACTTCCCAACGGCTTGGCTCAGCATTATCGTCGTATGGAGGCATTAATGGGTGTCCTACTCCTACAATGTACAGCGGGGATTGGTTTACCCCACAGCAGGCCCTCCCAAACTGAGGAGTCTCAAGTTTCCATTTGAAAATCCGGTTAATAGTAAACAAATACAAATAATCACTGCTGTACTGGTATCACACTAATCACATAGTGGCAAATTTCTCTTCGATCCACGAGGGCAGCGACTGCCTGACGTGTTAACGACCTGAGGAAGGCTTGGTCTAGGGTGTTCACAGGAATCCAGTTAGCCATAATGTCTAAACCAGCAACTATCAAAAAGTGAAGCGTTTGTTTCTAACAGTGGCTAGCCAAAAACGATTTAATCTTCTTGCATGAAGAAATCCAAGGACTCGTCGCACAACGAACGCTGTAAAAGTTCAAATGAGTTTTTGAACTCCACCTTACCCACCGCATTTGGCGGAGTTTTAATCAAATGACTTTCCGTTGAATCTGGATAACTATTAGTTAGATGTAATAGAATTTAAAAACCAAGCATTTAAGAACAATGCCGTCGAGGAATTTTTGCTATCCGGTCCCAATGGCATCTATGCAAATACAAGATTTAAAACTTTGCACATTAGCTAAGTGATCGTTATTTTGTACCTCTTAAGAACAAAGCTAGAAGGCTAGCTAGAAGGGCTTATGCTATACCAATGCTTCTATTTATACACATCCATCGTTTTCTGAAAAAACTTCCATCATATTACCATGCCTCAAAAATACAAATCTCATGCTTTCAGAGTGCACCCGTAGTGACGATCAGAAAAAGCACTATTAAATGTTTCTCTAGACTCAAAAAATCTTGCTGAACTAGACATTCAGGTTTAGCTCATCGCTGTGAAATAGCCACGGTTATTTTCTATCCAAAAAAAAGTGGAAACAGAGGTTCTCATACGAAAATTGTGATGTGTGTCTGATGTGACATTGTGTATATGTCTCTAGAAAACGAGTAGCGCAGTGGCAGTGATCCTTTTGACTAAGCGGAGAGGCTTAAATACCCAGGGGTTGGTTCCAATCCATGCTTGACTTATCCAATCTTTCATTCACCCATGGTGTGGAAATTGGTGCCCGACTTCTCTGAGGAAACTCATTCCCTCCAGTCCACGTGGGAACGCCTGAGTATGATAATCTCAAATAAATCGACTCGAGTAGCATTCAACGACATTATTAAAGATTACCAAAAATCCTGAAGCGGCAGCCGAACCTGAATTTAAAGATACGAGGAAAAGAACCGAATGCGAGAAATGCTGAGATTCCCATAGTCGTATATGATTTCGAGTCCTGTAATAAGTAAATAATACGTCTCCAAATCAAAGCGAAACCTACTTAGCAACTCTGGTTTGTGGCAGAGGCAAGTGTGTTTTGTGGTAGTGGAACAAATTACTTGATTATCAAGAGTGGTATAAGTGATATAGTTATTTCCAAAACGAAATAGTAAATAACGATAAAATAGAGTCAATATTTTTTTGTGTTTGTCTACAGGGGATCAGAAAACAGCTTTCGGAGGGAGATATAAAAAAACATCATAGAAAGCCAAAATTGGAATCTGGAATCCGCCTCTATCCTTCCTATTCCTCTGTTACATTTTTACAACTCGATTTCCGATTCCAAAAAGATTTGACTTCCTCGCGTTGCCGCCCATAATATTCTATGCTGTTTGCATGATTTCCTCTACAGAAAAATTCCTTCGATATCTGACGAATGAGGAGGTCTGTGACGCAGTGGTTAGAAGTACCCCGCAATATACAACTGTTCAGTGTCAGAAAATTGGTACCATACATGTCTGGGGTGATAGCAGGACTGATTTGATCTATCGGTAGGCTACCGCAAGTCGTTGAGACTAAAAAAGCAGGATCAGTTTTCTATTAGCCTCGGCATTGGAATATGAATACGTCATTTTCTTGTTCAGCAATCGCGACGGTGTTATACAGCATACATTTACTTCCATAGAAAAGCAGAATACAATACAATAAGCGACGTTTCGGCAGTACCGCCTTCTTCAGAGCCGCTTTTTTCGTGACTTTCGATGAGACTTCATTGCGAAGGCAAGACTTCTTACCAAAAAAAGGCGGCACTGAATAAGGCGATTCTGCCGAAAGGTCAGCTGCTGTTGTATTGTATTGTGTTGTTCTATGGAAGTAGGTGCATGCTGTATGACAGCCTCCCGATTTCTGAACAAGAAAACGACTAAAGAAGCATTTAATCACTCTATCGATGCTTGATTAAGTCGAATACATGACGCATTCTTCAGGAATTGATCAACGCTGAGAGCTTCATCGTTTTATTCGACGAGTTTCACCAAATCCTCGTAAAACCCCATATTCCTCAATGGCCACCAAAAACATTGCGCTGAATTTGGAACAGTTGAAAAAAGCATTATAAAGAGCCAGTTTATGAGCAGTTCACTACAATAGACCCACACAAAATCCGTTAGAACGGTCCTGAATGGAAAATCACCGTTGCGGAAATGGAGCATTTCCACTATTACTGCTGAAAACGAACGATAAGAAGCGATTTTATGTGGGTTTTCTACAATTTTCTTTCCGCCATTTTTCATTTAGTCGAATATTTGCTATTTTTTTTGTTGTTGTTCGTGGGATACTCTAATTCTGTCGGCTGGCTGACAGCAGCCTGCCATTCGCTTTTTTACATCTCTAAGTCCGCTGCCGCAGGCGCCTCACTGGAGTTGTTGAATGGCTGCGACTGCTGGCAACAATCCTCTTCATGAAGTAGTTAGACATTTGTAGATTTTCATGTTCTATTTGTACTCATGTTTTGAACTATTCTCTTGAGAAATTTCTAAACATTTTACAAGATCCGTAATGATGAAAATATCACTCGTAAACATATTTTGCAGATGTACTTCATTTCAACGGACTGATACATTCATCACATTTTTAGTTTCGTTAATAATAGAATTACTTAATCTTTCTAAAATTTTTTAGCCAAATGTTCTGCAATTTTTTCTAGTCTCTTATTATCACATTGTTCATACCTCTTCCTCATTGTTGTATTCATTTTATTTTCCATTGCCTAGAAGACCTTTTCGAAAATTCTGCTAGAACAATTCAACTGAATCTTTTGTCTTTGTACAATAATGGATTCTGGAAATTAGATAATCATGAAATATCTAGAACAAACGCAAAAAATAAGTTAGCAGCAAAAAAAAAACACTAGTTTGTTACCAGGAAGAATGGTCGGTCCTGGTATTGGTTTACTCTCAGCTAAGCTTCCTGATGGAAACGCCGGACTCCTTCTCAGCTTGGGAGACCACCCACGATGAAGTGGTAGACCGTTGGAAGGAGTCAAAAAATTAGAGCAATAAAGTTGTAGAAAGTAATCGTTGCTAGAAACTGGCAAAATGTTTTGTGAATTGCAATCAAACGTGAGAACTCAGCTGGATCCACGTCGGCGGAAGTGAAATTATCTATCCGTGAGAGATTTTTTAAAGTTTCTTGCATTTCCTAACAAGGTATGGAATTGCCTTTTATCTTCGAATTTAACGAAAATTTGCGCTTATTTTTAATAAGCTAACCATCAGTATAGAAACAAGAAGAAAGTGTAACTGGGAATAGTTTAAAACCGTTCGGTGTTTATCAGTGCCCTTAGGGACTCAGACTACGACATCATGTGTTCGACTCCATTCGTAGCATCGTAAAGGTGATTGAATGCACATTTAGTCTAAACAAATGGCTTCCAATGGCCTACAGATATATCCAAACATTGTTTTTGTCCTCAAAGGAAAATCTGGAAACAATTTGCGTGCACTGGAGTGATAGAGAACTTGGTTTACATCAAGAGAGAAATCGAAGCCACGACCACTCCAGTGTTGTGTTGCATGACATCTCTAACCACTGTGCTGTTCGCAAAGTTAATGAGGCCTTCAGCGTTCAGATTTGTAGATGGGGATTATAAAGGCGTGACAACTTTTTCCGGTTTAGGTGAACTTTGAGGCATGGCATTAAAATTATTGCTAACTGATTAGTGAACCAGCAAAAAAACCTGTGAGAAATGAAAACGTTCCTAACTTGAGACGGTTTTAACTGGACAGCTATAATTGATCTCACATGTTACAAATAGGAAAAGCTGTTATTTTTATGCGAAATTTCCGTGATAATACAATTTTTAGGTGCTAAGAAACTGTCATGTAATGGAGGAAATTCTTAGAAATGAACCATTTTTGAACTTTTTTCTACTCTCTGTCTTTTCTCTACATCTTTCTAAAAAGTTGTTATCAAAACAGGTGAGCTTTTCTTCGTCCTCACTTTTCTTAAATATAACCCTTTCTGTATCATTCTTTCAGCGAATTTACTACTATAACCTTCATGTGGATCATTTTGGCACTTCTTTTTATTCTTATGGCAAATTCATCATATTCACTCGTCTCATTCGATCAAAAATAGCCTCACTTCCTTCCTCCTCCTCCTTGTGCCTTGTTCATTATCGTTATTTTTTATCCTTTTTATTATCATTTTCCTCAAGGACAGTTGTTAGAACAAAGCCCTACGTCTCTCTCTCTCTCTCTCTCTCTCTCTTTCTCTCATATGAATTACGACGATGATTGGCCATCGTGCGTGGGCTATTTGATCACTTACTTATTCCAGGTGCTATCATCGGAGACGGCCACGTTGCCAACGGTAACTACAACTGAAACAATGGCACAACCAGTTCATCTACAGTACAACTCACCAATGCCTATCTATTCAAGGTGTGAAGATGATTATTGACATATCGGTTTATTGATTGCATATGGGTAAATGATGAGAAATGCAAGAAAACTGATGCTAATCGTTCGATATTGTTTATACATTGTTGATATATTACCCAGAAGTTTGCACATTTTACGCATTTTCTTCTAAATCCATTGGCTACGCAACACGTAAAAGTAATAAAGTAATCTTTCAATAACTAGAAGCCCGAAGGGTTTTAAACATGATAAGATTGCCGAAGGGATTTCGCTCTATCGAACTTTGGACATGAATATTTATATTTAATATTTCAAAAACCAATTTTCCTTTAGCCTGTAGATATGAGTGATATGTTTGTCCCTACTTACTACATTACTGCGGTCCATCGTGCAATTAAGTTCCTATCGGCGCTTTGAAGTATTTTTCATCCCTTTTGAGTTTATTTTAGCATTTCCATATTAATACATTCATGTAATAGCTATAGCGATTAAAATGAAAACAGCAGTTAGTTGTCAGTCAAGTTATTAGTCAAAAAGTTCTTCTAAATGTTCTTTTGTAAACCGTCAAGTGTAGAGAAGGGCATTTCTTGTCTTAATGAGAAAGTGCCTTTCTTCTTCCTAAACATTCGAAAAGTCACCCATTTTATTCGTATTTTTCGCTCTTATAGTATATATAGTTCGTTTTTTTTCCACTGGATCTTTGTTTGTTGGCCTTCACAGGATTTAATCCCTTTTTCCCTCCACCTTTCACTCTGCTTCAATATTTCTCTCCTACACGTTTTTTTACATTTTGTTTTATTGCTTTCGCTATGTTGCTCATTTCTTTAGACGTACACGGAGACTCAATCAAATCCTAACAACATGTGAGGCCATTTTTGAGAACAATACAGTTTGTTTCGATGAATTTTCAATCTGGCAGGATACTGGAGATTCTGGGAGATGTAAATGTTCGGAATCACACAATTACTAAGGAAGAAAAATTTACTACTCATCGATTTTTTACGGAAGAAACATGATGACTTTTTTATTCGAAAGCCTGCGTCCTCATTGCGATAAATTCCTAACAGTGCAACCTTCATGTACTCATTAAAGATCAATAAACGGAGAAAAATGAATCAACGCTTATTCTGGGAATTTTGCTGCGATAACTTATTTCGTTAACATTTTGCTAAGATTTTAAAGCATCAGTTTATTTCCGAAATGATAAACGCTCTAAAGAAGCAATGATTTCGTATTTTATGGAAAAATTGAGAATTATCTAAGTACCTGCCAAAAATATCCTTCGCCAATGTTGCGCCTGTTATTCCACGGAAAACTGAGTGCATGTTTTTCTTATTGATTCGCTGAAGAGAAGAATATGAAGAAAATATCTCTCGGATGTTTCTTCATATCGGTGAAAACCTTTTTTGCAATAGGTGATAAAAAAAGATACCTGATTTGATTCTGATTTTGGATTGCATATCTCGTATATCGTATAAAGGATAAAAGCTCTCGGCGTTGATCAATCCCTGTGGAATGCGCCATGCATTCGACTTCATTAAGTATCGTTGGAGGTGATTGAATGCATATCTGGCCTTTACAATGACTCGTGGTGGCCTGCCGATGTATCGAGGCAGTGCTGTTAACCTCTCAGACAAGTCTGGTACCAATTTGCCGACCCCGGAGGAATGGAAGACTTGGTGGGCCACGGGCGCATTTCACGTGCGCGCCGCAGTGGCGCCTCCAACCACTGCGCCACACGCGCCCCTTTAAATACTCCAATTTTCCCTGTCGCGTGCAAGAATAGCTCAGTGGTTTCTGCTCGCTCTAGAGACTCGTCGAGCATCATATCATTTTTCTAGGCTTTTCGTGACGAACTCTGACCATCGAGTCAGTGGTCTTCCAGCAGTACATTTGACATCCCGAGGAATCCAGTCACTAACGGCTCTTGTCCATCGGTTATCATTCATACGCATTATGTGTCCGGCCCATCTTATCTTCGACTGTTTGGTGTACAGAACGGGATTTGATTTTTGATCGTTGATGCAGGTCGGAGATTCGGTTCCCATCCCTTACTTGGGAGAAGCGGGTACTTCAAGCATCATCTTTTCGACTACGCGTTTAATAACGCTGAGTGATCTTTCATCTTGCTTACGCATCGACCAGGTTTCTGACGCATGCGTTAGGGCAGGAAGAACCGTTGAGTCAAAAAGGTGGGCACGGAGTCGGGTGTTCTTTGTTCTCTTCACTACATCCTCGATGCTCTTGAATGCTCCCGAAGTCGCTCGTTTCCTTCTGCTCAGCTCTGGAGCTAAGTCGTTCACCACATTTATCTCCCCACCTAGAAAGACGTAACTGCAGCATTCTGAGATATTCGTTTCGTTGAGCCTGAATGGGGCACACGAAACCAATCCGTTTTTCATGAACATCGTTTTCGTGAGATTTAGTCGAAGACCAATCTTTCCACACCCTTTATCAAAGTCCGCAAGCATACGCTCCGCTTGGATAATGAATAATTTTGGCGAGATGGTGTCACCTTACCTAACCCCTTTTCTGACGTCAATGTAAATCGTGAACGTGAAGATGTTCGATGAGCCGATCGTATTCCTCGTCGATTTTATCGACAACGGCATCTTCCCAACAGCCGACTAATGAGTTGAATAAGCCCCAGTTTGTGGTGGTTCTGGGACTTCGGTTTTTGAATTTAGCGACTTTTTCTCCTTTCTGCGAGAAATAGTATCTTGCACGAAGGAGACGGTGGTCTGATCCCGTGTAGAGTTTTGCGACAACAGCAACATCGGCTAGGCAAAGCTTTCTACTTACTATAATGTAGTCTAATTCGTTATGGTACTCTCCACTGGGAGACTCCCAGGTCCAGCGTTGAGGGTGGGACTTCTGGAATTGCGAGTTACCATGAATGGTGTTGGGCGCCATGATGAACTCACAGAGCCGGTCACTCTGTTCGTTCCATTTTTACCCGTAGGTCCCAATGAGACGTTCCTCAGACTTTCTTCTCGGTTCAACCTTGGCATTGAAATCTCCAATGGTGACCTTGAAGAATGTATGGTCTTCTCTGTAAGACTTTTCCGAGTCCATGTAGAACGCTTCGACTTCTTCTTCATCATAGTTTGCTGTTGGAGCGTAAACTACGGAAATTGTCAAAGCCGGTGTTGATCCACATCTTCTCAATCGTAAACGTCGGATTCGGGTTGTAAGCTGTTCGAATGAATCGATGTTCATGGACAAACTCGTGTTGACGAGAACGCCGACACCGCCTACTCCTCTACTTCCGATGTTCCGAGGAACAGTTCTTCTCCAGGGTCATAGACGGCGTTGAATGGGTGGCGTCGTCTAGTCTCGGCCAGGCCGATGACGTCGTACCTTATCATTCTTGCTTGCATAAGCAAGTCTTCTATCGAGGACTCGGATGCAAGTGTACGAGCATTATAGGTACAGATCGTCACCATAATTCTTCGTGATCCGGGCAGTTTCCGTTGGCCCTGAGATTTTAGGAGCCTCTTCGTAGTCGTCCTACCCAACGCCGCGAAATTGGGAGCTCTTTCGGGGTCAGGGGAATGAGGCCCGATTTTTTTTACTGTGTTTAGCATTTTGATACTCACGTATAGGTTGCTGGGCTCTGAACGTGGGCCTGGGTATACTCACGGGTAGCTTGCCAGGCTCTCCCAGAATGGACGTGGAGCTTATTTGTTGGAGGCGACTCCTAACCGCGTTCCATATACTTCCCTGTCACTTGATTGCAGGCTTTTGGCTGAACTGACTCGTAGAATACAGTCCGCATAAAACGAGAACGCACTTACACACGCATGCATGAATACGCCTAAAAATACAGAAATTATGTGCCAAATCGAAGCAGCAGAAACAGAGAGTTCATTCCCTGGATCCATCTGCGTCTAAGGGAAGCAAAGGTCTCTTTTGGTCCGCATATAAATATATAAATATATATATATATATATACATACATATGTTATGTATCGCGTACGCATGCACCGGAGTAGTTAGTGATGCACTGCCAATGCACATGGCTTCGATCTCGCGTCCCGTGATCACCAAGCCCTCCATACCTTCGAGGTCTGCAAATTGGTGCCGGATCTGCCCGTAAAGATAGCTACACTGTTGCATTACATCAATAGGCAATCCTGAGTCATTGTGTAGTTCAAATATGCATCCAACGACCTCTAACGATGTTTGATGAAGTCGAATTAATGGCTCATCCCTCAGGGATTGATCAACATCGAGAGCTTTTTAGCTTTTATCTACAAACAAGTCAGAAAATAGAAGAAGGTACAGTCCTGTTCCGGCATGTTTTCAACGTCCAGTACAGAGTGGATATATCCTTGACGGCAAGTATAAGACTACCAATTTCGATGATGTCATTATCTCAAATACAGCATCAAGAAATGAATAAGCGCCTGATGAACTCAGAGAAACTCTACAAATTGGATCATGTCATCAGGTGCCCATCATCGAAATAAGATTGCCTGTAGGAAAACTCAAATCAATTCTGCACGCTAGAGACTAGAAGCGAAACTATTTTCGACAAAAGAAAGCTTGTACAATTTGACTTTCCCACTATATTCATTCTCACAGCCCTATTCTCCATTAGAGGAGGACACGGGAAAACGACTCTACACCCTTAAGTGAACAAAATTTTTTTGTCCGAAAATGCTTCTTATAGATAGAAGTAACTATGCACCAATCAAATTGTTCTTCAGATCCAGACAATTTGATCAGAATAGCTTCTGTTACACTTCTCGGAGATTAAGGCCAATCAGTATTTTTAATATTCTCAAGGTGGCATATCTCATCTAAAAATAAGCTTTGTCGAGGAGAACAAAAACTATTGAGTGAACACATTTTTGGCTAAAGACAAACAAGTTTATTTACATCAGCTGCGAAAAATTTTAGACTTTTGAAGGTGATGAAGTTGTTGGAGGTAGTGTCAACCTCGCCTTGACTTCTGAGGCATTTATCATGCAGGATGTCATCGAGATGCTTTAAGAAGTGGGGGTCTTCAGGCAAGAGGTTTTGTGAATGTGGTGGATAGCGCAGGCATGGCAACTCAGCTCCTTGAGAGTCGGTAGTCTGAAATGAGACCGTGCGTTATCATGGAGAAGGATTGGCCTCCTCCCTCTGTTGATCAATGCGAAGTACACCAGTTGAGGTTTCTGGAGAATTTCGCAAAGTTCATACGTTTCCGTCGCAATCGTTTCAGTCAGATTCAAAAAGTTGTGAAGGCACAAACCAGTTGCAGACCATCATGACTACTTTTGGCGCATATTTGGCTTTGCAGAATGCTGCGGAGCTTCACATCAGTTCAACTACTTAGCCAATCATCGTCGACTTTCGAAGAGGATCCATTTTCTATCGTATTTCACAAGGCCAAGAAGCGGTTCGTGGTGATTGTGCAGAGGAAGCGCCACCGATTCCTCAAAATGACGATTTTTTTTTGACTGTCATTGAATTCGAACGGCACCTACTTATCGAACTTCTTTAACGTTTGTGCACTGCACCAAATGAGATGCTTGCTTGCAACGAGTTCTTCTAGAAGTTCTCGAAGAATTGTGCAGAAAATTGCGTCCACAAAACTCTTCAGTTCTTCGTCGTCTATAGCAAAGCTGAGTCCACATCGTTCATCAACTTCAAGGACGAATTCACAATAACTTAATTTTCCAATACAACTTTGCGTCGTGCGTCCACCTATCTTCCCATTCCTTATTGATGCTTGGAACCGCTAGTGCTGTGTTCGTCAGAGTTCAAATCTGTAAAGGTGGATTTGCTCAAGTTTTTGCTTCAACTTTTTAAATTCTAGCCTTAAAATCTTTGGATAACGATTCCTATCATAACTAAATTACAGAAAATCAATACAATGAACTCTACATTGACATGTGATAGTACAGCATCCGAAAAATGAAACTGTGCCTAA
>MQTX01000264.1:0-81829 GCA_009735665.1 Angiostrongylus cantonensis | reverse complement strand
TATATATATATATATATATATGAGATAAATGAAATTACGAATCCGACATTTTCCTGAAAAACTGTAGAACATACTATTGAATAATACGAATTAAGTACACTTATAACCTTTTCTTATATCCCTGATACGTCAAGCCACAGTTTAAACAGACGTTCACCTAAGAAAATTTTGTCGGAAAAGAATAGCCAAAAAATTGGAAAACTTAACAAAAACAAGGACTAGTGACTAATGTGGATACATAAAAAATAATAGTAGCGAAAAAATGTAAAAAATTAACAAGTTTGTAAAAATTAACAGGATTTTAAACCAAATACTAAGTCGCTTAATCATTTTCTCTTTACAGAGAGGCTGCTGAAGAAGAATTTGAACACCAACTTGGCGGCGCATCTCCAATTCCGATGCCACTTGGTGACAAGCATTTTGACCCAGAAAAGAGTGCGACATTGAAGTTTATTAAGGTAAGCATGATGCTTTAAGAATAAAGTGCTGTAAAAAAAATGAAATATGCTAAAATAAGATGGTGAATGAAAAATTTTTGGGAACAACGGCACTATATAGCATAAATGAGCAGCCTGACATAATTCAAAAATTTATCATTGTTCTTTGAAACCCTTCTCGAAGTCCACTGTCAACTACTTAACTTCCACCTAAGGTTATTGTCTAAAGCTGAACGTTATTCGCTTCCCGTATGGTTCCTAATTCCTTTACTGCTTACACACAAACACCAAGGACGTCTAAATGAATTCTACTGAATTGGACATATATATTGGAAGTGTAATTCACTCCGATACAACACAGAGAAGATGGCCATCTCCTAAACTGATATGCATCCTAAAGCAAGTACATGATCGCCCTCGTTTCTTGGTTACCACCTATCGTCGACGCTGGGCTATGTAACCTCGTCATTTTCTAGTTCGTTCAGATACTGGAAAGCAATGGAGGTGTTGGATTCGTGATCAGCGGAACCATCACTTAAACAGTGTCGTCAATTTGAACACTGCTGAAAGAAAGGAGAAACGAAGGACTAAGATAGTGTGGTGGTGAACGTGTTAGTCTTCAGAAAGGATAAATGCGTGTTAGGACCCCACCGCAGATACCAGCCATCCGAGGCTTTGCAAATATCTCAGCATCGTCATGGTGATATAACACTAAAACACTTGGCACAACTTCCTAATGATTCCGTCGTTTTCTCTCTTAGCAATCTCGAGGTTGTTAAACAGCATACGTTTACTTCCATACAATAACATACATACCACACAATCGTAGCTGACGTTTCGGCAGAATCGCCTTCTTCAGAGTCTGGAGGGGTACACTAATACGCAACTTACTAGGTCAAACACTTCAACAGCACAATCAGAAAGATGAAAATCTGAGCGATAATTACAAAATCTACGGCTTCTCGAAAAAACTTCCTGCTTTTTTCATCTGCCTTCCACCGAGGAAGAACAGCCGCTCAGAGTCGCATATGGCTGACGACTGCAGCAACCCCAGTCAACGATCGATACAAAGGTAAGGGGCGAGATCCCGCGTAATCTCGGAGCATTCGTCCCTGCTATTCATTGTAGGATTTTTGGTATTTATCCAAAAAGCGTGGAGGAGCTTGTGCGTTGGTGTTTTAGTATCCCGTGCGAGGATAGCGACTTTTATACCAAAATCGTCTCCGTTATGCTTTTGTATCCTATGCGTGCCTAGTGGCGTGCCTTGTCTTTATTTTCGTTTGCCATCTAGGTGTTCTTTTATGCGGATACATAAAGGTCTGCCCGTTTCGCCAATATATTCGTCTCCGCAAGTACCACACGAGGGTATATCGCGCCTGAACTCATGCCGTCACCGTCCCTGCCATAAGGGCAAATTGCGCAATTTTGTGTTTCACACAGACGGTCATACAAGCGGTTACGAACTAACTGGCGACGAAGAGTATTCGGTGGTATTTCAATTATCGCTACCGATTCCTCTAGATCTGCCCTTCTTAAGCATCGCTTCATCGCTGCACTTATTTCATCGCTAATGAAGGTTCAAATCTTGTAGCAAATTTTAATATGGGTGAAATATGATGAATGTTGAGCAAGACTTTTTTGAATTATTGACATATTCGGAGAAAATGTTGTTGAAGATGACGGCGTGTGTAACTGGTAACGTAGACCACATCGAGTATGGTGACCAAGAATTAACATTCTATCCTATACTGTAGGAGTCTAATCGTTGTGGGAGAAAAAAGACAGCGTTTTTATGGAATGCAGTGTAACTAAATCAAAAAAGAACTCTAACACAAATCTGAATGTATTTGTTCACCTCTTCCAGGAAGGTGATGAAGGCCACTTTGGCGAGCACCTCTTTGAGCAGATCGCTTCAGCTGAAGCACCGAAAGTGTACCCGCGTCAGGTGAGAAGACCAATTTTGCCGATTCTTATCAGTTTGGACTCATCGATT
The DNA here is from genome assembly GCA_009735665.1 of Angiostrongylus cantonensis. Taxonomy (NCBI): domain Eukaryota; kingdom Metazoa; phylum Nematoda; class Chromadorea; order Rhabditida; family Metastrongylidae; genus Angiostrongylus; species Angiostrongylus cantonensis. The sequence continues at coordinate 79,399 of MQTX01000264.1, read as the reverse complement.
AATCAAATATTCGGGGCTATGTGGCTTTAAGCCTTTGAAAAACATCCGTTGCAATTCATTGTATTCGCTTCTTTAATATGAAATAGCAACATATTTTATTAGGATCTATCAGCGTTTTCTTGAATCTTCAACATAATCGGCTGAGTTACACTAATATGACACATGGTCCGCGTAGTGGTTAGAGGTAGACTGTAATATTCACATGTTCACGGGTTTGACACCGCTCCCGGATCTAAGCTTCTCCTTTATGCCTTCGGTGTGGGCACATTAGTAGCAGATTTGCCCGGGAAGGTAAAAACATTGGCTTGGTGGACAAACGGTTTCATTCAGGTTATTATATAAATCAAGTATGCACAGAACTACCTCTGTGATGTTATCAATGGAACCAAATTTATTGCACAACCAGTAAAGACTCCGAACCATTTGTCCCTTTATTCTTCTAATATAACACAAAAAGTAGTTCGTGATTTCTCTTCGTTTTAATCACTGAAATTCGCTATGTCGCTTTCAAGAGAATAATCAGTGGAATGTAGTTGAGCTGTTCCAGGAACCCGAATGGGCACAATATGCTCGAGAGAAAAGCGAACGTGCACGGTCTCGAACACCAGCCGATCCAAGTCAACACTATACTCCATCGACAACTCCGTTGTCAACCAGCTACTACGAACGTCAACGCAACGAGACTCCAAGAGAGTTCCTAGAAAAGTCCAAGTGAATAATTTTTTCGTGTGAAGCTTTACATCAGTTCGAATATTTATTCTTGTTTGTCAAACGTAAAACATGAGGAAGTTGAGGAAAAAGGATTCCGAAAATCTTCTGTCTATTTTTTAACCTTCCGTAGTTCTTATAATTACACTCCATAATACATGCAATGTTATTTTTGGACTTAGCCGATCAGTTAACAATTGTAAACAAGTAGCCGGATATTGTGCACAAGTGATTGATGTTCATAGAGCTGACGTCATTTGAGTGCCGTCTCGAAGATTCATGTGATGATTTCAGAACATTCACGCATACGAATCGACCTCAATATGGTCCGCCTTACTATCAAATGCAGTACAACCAACGCACTCGAGGACACAGCGAGCCAAGAGAGTAAGTCTTGGATTGGTTTTTGCTCGTTCTCGTCTACTTCAAACATTCCAACTTTGTCAGAGATTTAGTTACCAAACAATTTAATAACACATTGCCAGAGTTCTTATTCCACTGAGTAAAACAATATTTTTAGAGCGCGCGGTTACGAATGTGGTGGTCTAGACTACACCAAAGGTCTGCACTTCCCGTCTGTACCCAATGAACAATACCTGGAAAATCGTAGACGACGAGGATCCGATGTGCCACACACACGAACAGGCTATGAATTGGGTGGCACTGATTTCGGAAAGAGCTACACTGCACCTGGTCCATACCGTGGACACGGACCAGATCCTCCTCGTCTCCGATCACGTTACTCAGCCGATCCACGATCGCCATGCAATTCCTACTATGCGCCAAATGTGGACGAAGTGGATGCAAATCTTCTTGTGGGCGACACAATTTCCAACCAGAAGATTAGTCATGAAGTGCGACATATAAATCAGAATGAATTTGGTACTAGCTTCGCACCACCTCCTGGTTTCAAACGAGATCACATTACTGTAAGACGTAGTCCACCACCACCGGAACCCGTCACGTTTAGTATTTCGGCTAATAAATCTCGATATGGAGGTTCAGTCGGCAATCTATCATCATCAAGCTATCAGCGACAGCACGACATGTGGCGACAGTCGAGAACACCCGACGCGAAAGAGGTGACGGTACAAACGCTACTTAACGATGACGTGCTGAAAAAAGTGGATCGCGAAACTACACCTGTATGGCATGATCGTAGTGTTAGCAAACAAGAGGCATGGAGACATCGTACCGACCCTTTACACGAGCGGAATCAGGTGTCGTCACTTATCAGTTAATTCACTTGCATTTTTAAGAGTGGCTCCACAACTAGTATAATGTCATTTGCTTTCAAGTTAAAGCGGAATTTGGGAAAAATATTGCTTTTGAAGTATTTTTTGTGCTACCATTTTTCGGACATTTGCTGTTCAAGCCATGTTCCCTGGAATCCCGAGGTCAGCCTGCCCAAAGTCTACTCAAGTCTTCATCACCACAAGCAGCCCTCGTGGATCAGAGGGAGATTTGTCACCATGCGACTAATTTGATACCAGGACAGTGATGGATCATGGTATTGCTGTACTACTCTTAGCTAGGCTTCCTGATGGAAAACGCCGGACTTCTCCTTAGCTTAGGAGACCTTCCCAGTGGGATGAATCTCCCCCCGGACATCGCAGTTCGACACCCAGGAGTGCCTCCCCGCCACTACGAGGCAGGATAAACCGCTGGGAAAATTTTTGTGTTAAGGAAGAAAATAATAATGCTTTTCACTAATGTATTAATGTATGGTTGTATAGCGGTTTCGTCTAGAGTATTTCAACCACGCCGCTGAAATTTGTGAGCCAAAATGCTTAATTGAAGTGGAAGCGATTGGTAGACTGATAATACAGTAAACAAACGTGATCAACAAGGAGTACTAAGTAGAAAAAAGTACAAATAAATGACACAGCAATTCTTCGTTTACTATTGATTACTTTTGCTCTGTACTATTGAGAACCCAGCCCAATGATTTTTTGTGGCCTTCTAATTGAGCATAGTAAAGAAAATTTTCTCAACAAGAAGCAAATTCCTGTGAAATTTTTTTCCAGGCACTAGTAGAATTCGCGAAAATTTTTGAAATTTTCAGAATATATTCTTGCGTACCACTCCCGCACTCCATGCTTTTGGTGCCTATCGATTTTTGAAAAGTATCATGGTTACTTCATTCCAAAAAAAATATATTGTTAATTAGTGTCGTTTATTACAAATAGCCAAACAAAAAGTGCCATTTTTTATCTGAAGAAAGTTAGTGAGGGTTTTTTTTTCACAATTTATTGACAATGGTGTATATTTGTTAAAATTTATCTTGAAATACTTATTTTTCTTTATTCTAAGTTTTTTTTTTTCGAATTCAGTCAATTTACAGTGGCCTTAATACATTCAACTGAAACGTTGGCCGCCTTTTTAGGTAGTGAAAAATAAAGTGTAAGAATAATGAAAATCAATAGATCAAAAAAGAATGTGCTTCGTTGAATTTTCTTACAAAGTTCTTAAAACTCTTTAGCGGTGTCCGCTTTTAGTTTACTTTCATTATTTTCGTTGTCTTGTGTAATTGGATAATTGCGAAGTTTCTTTTCGCTTAATTGTTGCACTCCGAAATCGATGACTCTCAAATAGTTACTGGATATTAAGAATTAAAGAAATTATAGCACAAAGAAGTCTTCGCTTTAAATTCTTCAAAGATTTCTCATGGCTTTTGCGGCGAAGAAGTGTAGCAGTGCGGTTTAGAGCATTTCAGCCAACAAAACAAAGATATACCAGGCAGTAGTTTAAAAAATAGAACGGATAGCACAGTGGCAGTGATGCCCGTCTTCACGAGCATGATGCTGGTTCGATTCCACACCGGGCTAACCAAGCCTCTCACCTCTCCTGACTTGTCTGAAAAGAAAATTATTTTCTGTAATTCAGTTGGGAACGCTCCAGCCTGGCTATAACAGGACTCCTGGAAAAATTGCTCGACCAGCATTCTACGGCATTCAAGATGTAATGAAAATCCTCAAGCAGCAACCAAAGCCAACGTAAAGTTGGAAGATCTTGGTGGAATGTGAGGAAACGAATTAAATGTGAAAAGTGCTGGGGCACTCACAGGAGACGTAAAGACGGGTCAAAATAAAATATAGTAAAATAATAGAATTAGTTTAAAAAATTAAGAAAATTTGAAGCTGTGATATAAAGGAAAACAACGAGAAACTAAAGGAAGCTAATCCGTCGCTGCTGTTCGTGAAAAAAATGATGGTTCTGTTTGCAGATTTTGCTTAGTAGCAAAAACATGTGCAACAGTTCTGTGACTCAGTTCCTGTTTTACTAGTGTAGTAGGAAACCAAACCGAAAAGCAACCTAAGCAACCAAACCTGAAATACTTTCTTAAAACTTCGGTCATACAATCATACAGAAGCAGATTTACTTGAAAATTGAGGAATCTAGAAGTCTTTCATTAATAGTTCCCAGGTTCGACTTTCTATTAACCTCGGCATTGGAATATGAATGCGTAGTTTTCTTGTTCAGCAATCTCGATGGTATTACAATATCTATTGTTGTGTTGTATTGTATTGTGTGCCTTTCTATTGAAGTAAATGTATGCTGTATAACAACCTCGCGATTGCTGAGCAAGAAAACTACGCATTCTTTCATTAATTTTCGGATCTTTTTTTTTAATCTTCTGCGTATCCCACAAACTTCTTAAAATAAGTCAATCACGATAATTGGGGGGATCAATCATGGAGCTTTTTTATGGGTGGTCAGTCAGAGGAACTGCTGGAGATTACTCCTCTATGGCCATTCGCAATGAAGGCATCGTTTTGAAATCAATGAGAAAATTTCTACAAACTCTTCTTTTAGAATAAGAGTTTGCAATGGACCTAGTTAGAAAAGATACGCCAACATCTTTAGCTTTGGTTGTAATAGATTTAGTTGAAACTCCTCTCCAACTAACTTATAGTGCAGCATTCTAATTTCCTAACAATGCGTGCATGATTCCCAGGTGCCAACCGGCTAGCTGAAAAAGTATCCCAGATTTGCTAATGCTCACAATGCGTCCCTCTCACTTTGTTCCTGTTCTGCGCGTTCGCTGTCGTGTTTTAATTCCTTAACATGTGACAAGCCGTCATTACTTATAGGTGTTCACATCTGAACCGAATTGGTCACGTACTGTTCAAGAACGTCGTAATGCATGGGAGCGTAAAGCTTACGATACGGAAGCTCGTCTGAATCTACCAGCATTAGCAAAGGTATTACCCATTACTCCATGTGTATTGTCCGTTGTTTTTATTATAAACTATGAATGTCAATCAATGTGACCCTACTGTTTCCTCGCTTTTTGCTTTTAACAGTTTTTTTTTTTGAATATTTCGCAAATCTCCAATTTATTAGATGACACATTGCCGTAGTGGCTCTTACATATTTAAAAAAAAAAGGTAGCACGCAAGGCTTGTTCCTAACTTTTAAGGAATTTTACATCGTCCTTGCCCTACACACTGTACTGAACCTTATAAAGCTGCCTTGGCGTCAGCATAGTACTGTAAAAAGGCAGGAACCTGTGAGCACTGAAACAGTAACCCTTAAGTACATATTAGCTGTGTAATAGAAAATCGTAAAAATTACCGTAACTAAAATAAAAAATTTTCTTACACTACTTTGTGGTTTAAAGCACTCAGTAAACAAACTTGGAAGGCTATATAGTTTTTTGTTCTGCAGATCAGAAATGGTGCGTTCATTCCAAAAAAAGGTAGCACGCAAGGCTTGTTCCTAACTTTTAAGGAATTTTACATCGTCCTTGCCCTACACACTGTACTGAACCTTATAAAGCTGCCTTGGCGTCAGCATAGTACTGTAAAAAGGCAGGAACCTGTGAGCACTGAAACAGTAACCCTTAAGTACATATTAGCTGTGTAATAGAAAATCGTAAAAATTACCGTAACTAAAATAAAAAATTTTCTTACACTACTTTGTGGTTTAAAGCACTCAGTAAACAAACTTGGAAGGCTATGTAGTTTTTTGTTCTGCAGATCAGAAATGGTGCGTTCATTCTTCCATGGATAACAACGCTGAAGAGAAGATGCATATTCATTTATTCAAAATAGGAGTCTTTACTAGTAAAAATAAAATTTTAGAAAAATTTCCGTTTTTAAAAAGTGACAGATTTAAAGATTTGAAAAATTGAGAAAGATTTATAGAGGCAGAGATAGCGCAGTGGTTAGTGATGCCGTTGATGAAGAAGAGAAGTCTCTAGTTCGATCCCCGCCCTCCTCTAACCCACTTGGGAACGGATTAGCCTGGCTATCACGGAGGCTGCAAGAAAATTTGACTCAACGAGCATTCTATTGTATTCCATTCATGAAAAAGCCGAAATCCTCAAGCAGCAGCAGAAACAGCACGCGAGCTGTTCTAAGACCATTATGGACGATTGGCAGCGCGAGAAAAACGAATCGAACGTGTGCTGAGATCCGCACAATAGATGCGATGACAGATCATGTAAAGTGTAAAAAGGAAAGTGGTCAACGGTATTGTATTACTCTGTGACCTAAGCACTCCTCGATATTAATGAATATTTGTGGGTATTGTTGCGAGAACCTCATCATCACGCTGTAACCCTCAGCCATTAGCGTCCTTCATTCATTCGTCGTCGTTCAACATGCTTTCCTTTTTCCTCACCTAAGTGAAGTTCCCTCTCGTCAACTGTCTGCGCACAAATGTTTTTACATATATTCAAGTGAAATATGATGAGTTTTCGAAAACCATTGTAAACGAAAACAACAAATTTGTTCGTTGTGTGCACAGCTTCATCAGTTTGTAAAGAAACTGAGATGTTTGCTGAATACACTGTGATACAATTTCACAACTTTACGACCGCTGTTATAAGCCTTGCTAACATCTCTCCTACCATTAACGAGCTTACGTTTCCTGTTTTTCCTTGCTTCTTATGTTGCCACAAATTTTAAGAAACTATGTTCTAGTATCTTCTTTTTTAATATCTATTTATTTGTTTTTTTACAAGACCGGTCTACACACTGATCTCAGCACTGCTTGTACTCGATTCGTTCTCTCACTTTCAGCATCCATGAATATGTTCAGATTTTGTCTGTGGGTTCGACTGGTGGTTGAGGATTCTTTCGCCACCAAAAGTATATCGTTTATGTCGATTCTCCTGGAGACCTGGGATAGCTGAACAAGAGTGTTACAGATTGAACTGTCCCCAAAAAAAATGTGACATAAATCCTCCCACATCGGAAGGACGAGAGGCTTTGTGTGCTCGGTACTGTGTGAAACCAACGTTTTGTTTGCGATAAACGGCAATCAAACCACAGTCTTGTCTTTCATTCTTTGCCGTCGAAAAGTGACTGACCTCATATCTGACCGAGTTTTCAACGGTGCACTCATCGTTTGTAATCTAATATTAATATTGCTGCCAGTGTTCCCACTTTAAAAACCGTTCGCATGTTGATGGATTAGTGAATCAGCGTAGTCCACTGTAAATGGTGCAAAAATTCTTGAGACTTAAATTGTCTCGATGAATTAATTGGCAGCTCATGATCATATCCCACGCATTTAGCAACTGTTAAGCTTTTCAGCTGTACCCTGAGAATAAATAGCTGATGTGCAGTGCCGGTGTTCCTCAGTTTTGCTCTGCGGCCGACATCATAGTCATCACCACCACCACTACCCACCTCTAGTGAGTCAATCTCACCATCACCACCACTACACACTTCTAGTGCTTTCTCAGTTGTTACATGCTGTGAGAGAAGTTCTCTCCGTTAAGAATTCCACACATTGTAATCGGTTTTAGACTACATTGATTGATCAACACTAAGTTAAAAAATATGAAGTTGTAGAGGAATATCGAATTGAGAGCATGATCACAGGAAAATAACTGTTATGGAACTAGTTTTAAATGTGGTTCTTGAACTTATTTATAAGCATAAAGTTTTAGTTTAAAACAATCCACTGTGGTATAAATGGAATTTTTGTCAGCTAGCATATGTTTTCGACTTTCTTCCTAACTGTGTTGCGCCAATGACCGCTTTGAATACAGTAATCCTCCTAAAAAATTGCGAAATTATAATTGTTTGTCGTATACGCCATTCCTGCCTACTGTAATTCTGTCCAAAATTGATAATGTTCATGATCTGAACTCGTCTTTCTTCAGTGCTAGATTTTTCAAAAAATTCATTTCTTACTTAGACCGTAGTTCCTATTGTAAGTATAGGTGACCTTTTATAAAGGGTGAAAAGTGCACTGACTCACAGAAATTCCATTAATTTCGGGTAAAAAACTTTCCGGGAGCAGCTCTGATTTTCATTTGATTGCCTTGAAAGAATATCAGCACACATTGTACACATGCTTCCAAGATGCTATTTGCCCTTCTCATGCCACCTGCAGTAACATGCTGTAATGTCGTTTTGAAGAGACGTTGAAAAAAGAAATGACAGTAATCTGCTGTTCAGCTGCCTCCATCACAACCACCGGCTTGGCATAGTAAAGCAGCCCGTACCCATAACGTTTGGCAAGCAGCAGCGGATACGATGAATGCCCACGTTCAACATTCCTGTACTCAACCAGAACATCAAACCTATGAGACGGTCAGTGCGAGACCCTTTTTTCATTCTTGATAAAAATGCATAACACTGAAGGTGAAGCCAAAGATTACGCTACCACTATTACAAGATTTTTCATTCACTGTTAGGACCCAGTTAGTTTGCTACACGTTAGTTAGCCTTTCAAATCGAATCGAATCAAAAATTAGTAAAGATTCAAAGAGGGATTTTCATTCAGGCTTCACGGTATCTAGTTTAGTTAAAACTATACTTATACACAAAACAACAACGTCAAGAATGAATATGAATCGATTTTCTGATCTAGTATCATTAGTGATGAGTAGAAGGTTATTCATCTCACTTTCTTGTTTTTGTTTTTGATGAATGTACCTTTCGATGTTGCCATATTTCTCTGTTTATCTGTTGTGCTTTGATTAAATTTCGGATATTACGACTAAAGATGCATACTGTCATTCCGCTCAAGCAATATTGATCACAGATATTGCAACCTTGGCAACTGATGCTAACTCTACATATTCGCAGTCTGTTCATCTCTAACGAGGTTTTCCAATGGAAAAAGTGTTAACCCTGCGGACAACAACCAACGCATCTCCAATGGAAGGCCATATAACATCCCCCGGACCATCCCAATTAATACGTCGTCACGACTACGTGATTCTCGCTTTGCGTCTCAGAGTTAAAAAGCTCTGCCCCACATTGCTCTGGATCTCTCGGGCACTGCGTTACTCATCACTGACACCTCCGTAGCTCGGACAAACTGCCCCTAGTCGATGGTATCGTATATCAAGCGGGTTTGCATTCTTCTCCATCATGTTTAAAATTGAGCACGATGTTCATTCAAAAGAAAAAAAACTGAGTAGGTGTGAATGCCATTCCAGTAGTAAAACATAAAGTGCTCCTTAATAGGCCGTTTTTCCCTTATTTCGATCAAATTATTGCCTTAGTTGGTACTGTGGCAAACAAATCTAGTCTATTTAGCAAACATTTCTTACAAGTTGCTCATTTGGACCTAATATTCCTGGATTTATTAATTTTTTGCCAGCATTCCAGAGCCAGACAACGTACTCAAGTGGCGCACATCCGTACCGCTCGCAATCACAATATGAAGAGCAGCAACGCCATCAGCAGCAACAACAACAACGACAGAGTTACATCAGTTCGGAGCGCTCTGAAGATTACAGCAGTACAGCACAAGGTGTACCAGTACAGCAGGTTCTGTTTGTTACACCGTCATAAACCAGTATTAGAACAAACTGTTACATTGGGGTGACGGAGACTAGAGAAGCAGTGGTCGCAGGAGCGCTACAACATACACGTGGAATCGATCCCCGTGCCCATGGCTCACCCACCAAGCCTTCCATCCATTCTGGGTCTGCAAATTGATACCAGACTTGTCTAGGAGGCAGCAACGCCATCAGCAGCAACAACAACAACGACAGAGTTACATCAGTTCGGAGCGCTCTGAAGATTACAGCAGTACAGCACAAGGTGTACCAGTACAGCAGGTTCTGTTTGTTACACCGTCATAAACCAGTATTAGAACAAACTGTTACATTGGGGTGACGGAGACTAGAGAAGCAGTGGTCGCAGGAGCGCTACAACATACACGTGGAATCGATCCCCGTGCCCATGGCTCACCCACCAAGCCTTCCATCCATTCTGGGTCTGCAAATTGGTACCAGACTTGTCTAGGAAAATAGCAGAACTGACTCGATGCATCGGTAGGCCACCGCGAGTCATTGTAAAGGCCAGATATGCATTCAATCACCTCCAAACGATGCTTAATGAAGTCGAATGCATGGCGCATATCTCAGGGATTGATCAACGCCGACAGCATCGTCCTTTATTTCCAACGAAGGCTAACGCTGAAATGAAGAATAATCCATGGAAAATGAAATACATGTCTCCATATTCTTTTACTTACATGAGAATTCAATGGATAATAAGACATAAATCATAAAGCTTAAAAAATTACACCAACAAACTATTGTAAAGAGTTCTCATGGTTCTCGATTCTGTTATTTACTACTGTTGTTCAAATCGTCCCAGCCTTCGTACTCAGTTCGAGGGTGACGCTGAAAAAAACAGAGATTCCGTAGAAAAAAACGATGAGAAATACAGAACGAGTATTCCTAGGCAAATCAAAAGTCTTACATGTAGGCATGTTGATTAAATTTGATGTGCGGAAAACTTCTCAATTTCTCAAATGAATGCCATATTCCACTAGACCGGATATTTTTTTCAGGACCTGTGAATTTTTTCTAATTTCAGACATACATCAGTTCGGATTTAACAAATGGTAGCAACGCTGAATACCAACTGAACACTGGCTACAACATGAATCAAGCTGATTACGTACGAGAACATTTCGATAAATATCGAGCCGGTCCGAAGTATGGCAGTTCGCATTACGAACAAATGAATCAGTCCAGCTATAGTAAGACCTACTCGTCCACTTCGCAACAACAACAACAACAGCAACACTTAAGACAGGTCAGCCTCTTTATAAGTATTCTCGCTGTGTGATTTTTAGAACATACTGATGCTGAAAACTCTGTTGACTACTTGTGAAAATTAAATTTGGAGTAACTCCCACGACCGACTTTCTATTAACCTCGGTATTGATCAAAGAATTTTTCGTATTCTTGCTAAATTTGGAGCGATTTTAAGCTTTACAGAAAAAGACGGCGGCGCGACCAGAAGAATGGTTAGAGATTCCCTGTTAGACCCATATGGTTGTGGTTTAGTTCCAGGTCCTGACAGACCAACCCTTTCACCTTTCTTGAGTTGTTTGAGTTGGCAAATTGGTATTAGACTTCTCTTGCAGGACAAAAACATAAACAAAAGGCATGATATATCGGTATTATCATAAACTACCTTGCAAATCATTGCACAGGTCAGGCGTAAAAGGTTTTTTTCCCATGATATGTAGGCCTCAACAAGTTTAGAAGCCAATGAAGAAGGAAAGAGAGATCTCGCAACAACTTCGCTTCAACAAATACCCAGATCATTTCAAAAGCATGCGGAAGTAAATGGATATTTAGGGTTTTCAAACCGCCTTCTAGCTACATGTTTTGCATACATAGATGGCTCATTTTCGCAAATAGTTTAGGCTGTCCCAAACGCATCTGCTATTCATCTCATCCGGCGATCATCTTTTAGGCTATGTTGTGTATCCTGCCTGCATGTTGACATCAACCAGTGTCATTCCGTAATCCATCAGTCGTTTCCAGTTGCAAAAACAGCTGGTTGATATGAACTACTCGCTCGTGTTGCAGCAATAGTCTTCTTGCTGCCTAGAAACATTCGGCGTTGATCAGTCTCTCAAGACTACATCGTATACTGATTACACATTGTTTATAAAATTACTTATGAAAGTGTACTAATGTGTTCAACCAGTCTTTTTTACCGTGTGAGACAAGTCCGTTACCAGGCTGAAAAAGCTGGAAGGATAAAAAGATTGGTTTGCTTGGGATCGTGATCGAATGGAATACCATGTGTGTATTCTAGGGCACCTCTAATCACTGCGCTACCGATGCTCTATAGAATATCTTATAATTGCATTAATAGGAAGCGCTTAATACCAAACTGCAAGAAGAAGAAGAAGAAGATTTATAATACAATTTAGAAAATGTTATACACAATTACTTTTGGCACGTTCGTTATATATTTTTATGAAATGAAACGGTGTTTTAGTTCTTTTCATTTTAATAATGCATTCAGAGCAGAAAGATATCTTCTTAGAAGCTTCTGATGACGAGTTTAAAGACTTTTGGTGTCTACTAAATAGACTGTGATACAAATTATATCACATCAAAAAGGGTTATCATAAAAAAATTCGAGCGAATAAAACCTATCAAATAATTTTAAGTTTTTGGTTTTATTTAGCAAAACACTGCTATCGCAATGCCAGCAGCAAACCAAAGCTACAGTTACAGCACGGAGACAAGGGTGGGTGGATCGTATTCGTCAACAGTTGAATCGTATCAAATCAGCCAAGACAAAAACCTATCTAACCTATCTATTTTATTCGTCGGCGCTTAAGTCGACTACTGACCGCTTAATTTTCTTTACAACTTTTGTCATGACATTTCTTCCCATCACTAGTTCATGTCTCCCTCAAGACGCGCTATTGTTGCTTTCGTTGTTGTCGTTATTGTTGTTGCTTGTGACTATTGCTGTTGTCGTTGCTATTGCTGTTTTTGTGGCTATTTTCCGGCGACGACATCGTAATGTTTTTCCTTGTTGGTGAACTGTCAATATGACTTAAAGACACACGGTTATTCTTTCATATTTATTTGCACGTTTATCGATGAAGTCGTCGAATTAAAAAAAAAAAAACGAATTCTCGATGGTGATTGTCAATCGAATCGTTTAGATGTCTACTCAGGCGTATCAGCCACCGATGAGCACCAACTATCAGCAACATCAACAGCAACAACAGCAACAGTTTGCTGGCAACTATAATCAGTCGTCTCATTTCACTGACGCAACAAGAACTATGCCAGTACTGCCTGATAAGACTTATGAGGTGAGCTGAGTTTAAGCGAAAAGATGGTCGTGGTCAGTTTTCTGATTTCACTCTTTATTAAGCGAACAAAAAAAATGAACAAGGACAAAAAATAGGAGTGAAGTTCTTATATCCCCAACAGAAATCGCAGCCTTTTTCTTCTTGACTCAATTTACGACCATTTGTTTTTATTTAGTAGCGTATTTTGAAAACACGACGACTACCACACAATTTCCAAATGAGTTAAGCAAAATCCGTTATAAGGAAGAACAAGGTTTCTCCACATAACATTTCACTTTTCTTTCTTTTTCTTCTTAATTTTTCAGTGAATACAATGCTATACACTGGTAAGATCTTATGGTAGGAAAAAATCACTCTACTACGAAATCATCATCTTCCCATAAGGTCGCCGTTGCCAGCCTTACAGAATTCCATAGTAGGCACTTAGCTAATTATAAACGAAGAATGACGAAAAGTCTTAAAGTAACGTTAACTTTGCGTAATTGTTCTTGCCGGCCAAAATATTTATAACAGACTTATGAAATAGTTACAGTAAGAATTGCGCTTCGGTGAACGCATGACATCGGCACCCACCTTGCCCATGACGTTCGTGGTGATTCGGTTTGATAGTCCTCAAACTAATCTTTCCCAAAAACTGAACTTATTTCCTAAAGAAGAAAAGAAAGAGCGGGAGAAATTTCGCGTGTATTTGTGTGTGTGGCTGCGTGTGCACTACGTTCGGAGGATGTTCATCTGGTTCTATAAATGACGAGTATAGCTATAGCCCTATCAAAATATCCTTGATCTTTTGCGGATTTTTAGCACTGACCTCTACTATCGAAAATCAATACTTATTGATTCCAATTTAAGCTGATCCAGTTTCCAACAATGAATTTCGTTCCAGTTTCGTGAACAGACCATTATTTTGATTTCGATATGGTATCATTAATAGTTTTTTTGGTCTATATAATTTAAAGTCGTTACTCATTACCCCTCTAGTACAGTAAACCTTCTTATTTCGATTTTTTCACGATCATATATGGTTTTTATGTTTTGCTTTTACTCTTCTTTCTCTGGTTAATAACAGAACGATGGCTTGACGTCGTTTAGGGAGAAAGATTCCACAAAATGTTCACATCAGAACAGGCTCGTACGATTCCAATACAATCAACGTTATCGAAGGTCATTTCGTGTTTTTTCCACGAAGTACTGAAAAAATCAAAAAGCCGTTTTGGGTCTGTGCTAATACTAACAAACAAACAAGAAAACAACTATCGTATTCCTGACGCTTCAAGTATTATATATATATATATATATATAATATATATATATACTTACATTAAAAGACATTTTTTTAAACAGGATATGCGAATATTTTAGGAGTAGCATGAGCTTTTTACAAAATATTTTCATTGTTACTAACGTATGGACGCTGTTCATTTCCTAAGAGCCAAGAAAATCGTGTGGTGCTTCACTCCACTAGATTCAGACCGGTGCGATTACGAAGATCGAGATCGCAAGAATGATCGGCTGTGGACAATCACCTTGAATCAACACGGCCCCGAAAATTAAGAACAAGCAGAGAGTTTCTCGCAATAAGAATTTATCCGTCAACTCCGTGTGAACTTGACAGTACAGCAAAATATTGACCATTCACGCGAAGGCCAACTGGAAGTCGAATTTTGAAAGTATATGATGTCCAAAGTTGCTGCGTTTATACACTCATTGACGAGATGTTGCTTGAGAGTGACTTTTCATCATACTCCGACATTTGCGTCTTAAATCATGTTAGATACACAAAACAGAAAGCATACTATGTTGCACTTTTCGTCAAAAAGAATCCAAATCTTATCATTCTTATTCTTTCGATGTCAGGAATACGGTAGTTCAATTTGAATTGAATCGCTTTATCTAACAACATCCCGAACATTCAACGATAACTCCTGGCCTACTTTTTATTTTGCAAGTGTGGAGCAACCGATTTTCCTAATCCACCACTTGTTCGCTCGGTTAGATTAAAGCATTGGTATACCAATATTCTAAATTTTCTGTTTCTCTAACACTGAATAGCTTACTATAATACTGTACTCAAAGAGAAAAAAAACAGATTAGAATCAACATGGCAAAAGGCTTTGAAAAAAGCTGCTACTCACAAGATGGAGCCCCTATAGTATATGCGCATGTACATGCGGACGGACCGAGCTTTCGGTTTGTGAGACAAATGAGCTGATGAATTTCGGATTACAAGACAATTGATGATAACTTTTATAGTGCTAAGGTATTTGCAAAACTCTGGAGCGCAGGTATCCGCGGTGGAGAACGAACGTGCTATTACCCTTCCCGGGGTTTTCAGGGAGTGCCATCGACCAACAACAACGGAATCACAAGACTATACCAACCTGCCATCAGCTCAACAAGATCAGTCTATAAGATCATATAAACAAATATTTTCAAAGGGTACAAAAAACTAGCGAGGCATACTACTTAAGCTTCATCATCACTCCACACCACTCAGTGAATACTTGCTATTAATGCTTGAATTTGTCTGTTACTATTATGTGAAACATTACACAGTTAAATTCGATATTTGTCCTAGACTGCTCCAACAATACTATCTCATCAAAAAACCTGCTGAAATCACACAAGAGCCAGTGCTGCTACCCTCCCAGGCAAGCCTGGTACCAATTTTCCAACACCGGAAGGATGTAAGGCTTGGTTAGCTTAAGATGAGAGATCGAACCTACGGAGTGCATTTAAAGCACCGCTCACCGTCGCGCTACACCCACCCCCACATCATTAATATATTTGCGAAAATATTTTGGGTAAACACGAAACAAGCTAAATTCACTCGAAACAAGTTTAGTTCGTGGCACTAGTACCACCTTAGACTTACAGAGTAGTTTCACTACTTTGTTCTATTACACTAATAGTGTAGATAGTAGCAATTAATATACACGCTAAGGATGGTTACCTGTACAATAAAGTAGACGGAGCAGCTCAACACTTCGGCAGAATGTACTTAATTTCCAATTTAGTTGCAATGACGTTATAAAAACCATTGGAGGCTATCTACTCTTAATATATTTGTGAATGGAAATAAAATATGGTTGGAGTTCTTGTTGAATTTTAACACTTAAATGATGTACACGTAACCATCCATTTGAACACATTGCATCAGTAGAGGAAATTGTATGTGGTAGAGTAGTGTCTTAGAAGCACAAGAGCGATTTAGACGTAGTCTTCGCCGTTTTTAGATTTTAGATAGTAGCATTATTGATTTTTTTGTGTTTTAAATTGTGCTGATGTCTCAAAATGTCAGAAATATTTTTAATGAAAAAAGTGTCTTCTTTTTCAGGAAAGCAACTATCGACATAGAAGTGAATCGACAAAACAGGACGCCACGACAGCGATCCCTGTACATGCAGGAACTAATCTACAGGTTTGTACTTGACATAGCAAAATAAGAAGTTCATTCCATCATGAATTATACGAGATCTAAAGTGCTTTAGTTTTCTTGAATGTTTATTCGTTTTCATAGATATCGATTAGTTGGTCAGTGTTTTGCAGCAGGAATCGTACAACAGATCGTATTCGTCAGTGTCCAACACGCAAACTGCTGCGCCAACTGTTCAACCGGTGCAAAATTACAGCAGCAGTAGCTACCATACAGAAAGCCATGAGACTCATGTAAGAGCTGAGATTTATGGTAGATTTTTGCTCACTTATAGAAAAAGGACCAGCAGGTACTAAGCATTTAAATGGGTTATAGAACTAGCTGTTAAGAATAGTGCAAAAATGTCATTCATGACAACATGATGTTAATTTTAGTTATTTTTTCATTTATTAGCAATTAAAAAAAATATAATGGAAGCGGCTAGCTCAATGGTAGTGATGCTGATCATCACGAGAACGATACTAGTGCGACCCCGCACCTGTGTCATCAAGCCTCTCATCTCTCCGAGGTCGGGAATTGGGAGTAGACTTGTCTGGAAAAACTTCATTCTCTGCAATCCACGTGAAAATGCTCTACTTCATCTCAGAACTCCAATGAGAATCGTCTCGACCAGAACATTCGACGACACTTATGACAAAAGGACAATCCCCAAGCGGCATCCGAACCTACATGCGAAAAGTCTGAAGTCCTTCATGGACAATAGATGCGAAGCGAATTAAATGTCGAAAGTGCTGGGATCCTCACAGTTGACATGAAAGATGGGTCCTTTTAAAAAAAATCGAGACAGAGGAACCAACTGACGCCACCAATTTGATCTTTTCGGTTTCGTACAATGACTCATCTAAAAAGTACGACGTGCTAAGTTTCTTGATAAGAAAAAAATCGCATTACTATTCGATTTCTATAGAAGTCCTCATAGAGTGACATTCAAGGAGAAAAAGGGGTAGACTGTCGTGAATGTCGGCCGATCATGACGTTGGCTAGAACCGAAATCTATGATGGGATCCACCAGTTGAAGTGTAAAGTAGAAGTAAGAAGCCTTATAAACGACCGAACTTGTTGCACCACGATAATTACACAGTAATTCACAATCACTTAATGTAATACCATACTTGTGTAGTTTTATGTTTCCATTCAGAATCCTCCTGTAATGATGCAGCATTCACCTGGTGGATCATATAAGAGCTATCAAAGCTCGCACTACTCGAAACAGGTGACATCTCAAGAAAGTCCATAACATTTTCTTAAAATTACAAATTCCATGAAAATGAAAGATGTAAAATTATAATTGAGCTTTAAAAAAATACAGTTCGGTCTCTCAGAAAAAGTCCGTTTTCTCTCCAGAAACAATAAATTTACCATCATGTATTAGTTATTAAGTAAGAATAAGGGTTTTTACTTCTTTGCTTCGTTTTTGGAACTAGAACTTAAAAATTGCTTAAGTACTTGGATAGACAGTATTAGTAAAGAAGCGAACGTACGTAATTTCTAGTTGACTGGCGTTTTGAATGATGAGTAAGGGCAATGTTCACATTTCATTTACTGCCTACTTCTTTTTCATAGCAGCATATTGTGTGAAATACAACGACAAAGATACCTATATGAGCGAAACTCGAAAAGTGAGTTGGGTTCCGATCTTGCGATCACTCTTTCCGAGGGCTTATGTGCTATTCACCACACCAACGGAGACCATTGCTTTGCTTTTCTCTCAGCCAGTTTTCTCTTACTCTGAAGCAATAGGCAATAAGTAGAAGTTAAATATTGTGATTTCACCTGTAGCTACAGCTTAAATAGGTTCAATGCCGATTTGTGCTCCCTAGATTGTTCCCTTTGATGGGTGATTCCTGATAGCCCATCAGACTTTAAAAAAATGGCCGAAAGAAGGTAAAAGAAGGCCCTTGGTTGGTGTAGTGGATAGCACGTAAGCCCCGGAAGGAGTAATCCGAAGTTCGAAGCCCTACTGAGGTCCCGAGTTTTGCTCACATCCCACCATTCTTCTGGTTGCTGAGAAAGGTTCTTTTTTCTAGTTTGCCCACATAGTCGTGAAATAGATTTCCCTGATTACCATTGCTGACAGGCGAATGACTGCTCTTATGGGTTAAAAACACATTTGACGATTTCTGGATACTCATGAGATGGTATAAGTCCTTATCATAGGCTTAATCATAGCTGAACTTCCAAACTACTTCCAAACTTACGTGCAAGATTTGGGATATGAGCTTGACTCTGTAATTCCATGTTTTACAAGACTATGAAGACTACAGCCGCCTACTCACAACAGAAAATGATAGGCTATTGAGGCAAAATTTCATAATTGCAATTTATAAAGTTATAGGAATAGTGTAATATTGTCTAAGAACATAAAAAGAGTTAGAAAAACATTTCTGTTCATTATTAAGGAAAAAACATCCACAACAACGACACAACAGCAGCCGCATTTTGAAACAACCATTATGCCGGTAACCAAAACTACATCTTACAGCTATCAACAGGTAAGTAATTTATGAAATCATTGTTTCTCCTCTATGATATCGATTTTCTCTGCTAGACCTCAATTCTTACGAGAAATTGATTAACTAACGACCGTCATGATTCTACAGAGTTCGAAAACCATTCGAGAAAGTTTCGTTATTATAATCATTTACAATCTGTAATAAACCATTCTTGCTGGTGCCTTTTTCTCCTATCTTTTCGTCCCCTTTTACAATTTCCTTTCCAGCTTCATCTTTCTAATCTAGCTCGTTTATAGAGGTTTTGAGCTCAGTGAGGCTTTTATTCCACATTATTATTTTTATAAAATCGCGCTATAACTGTTGTAGATAAGCAACTGAAGTGCTTCTTAAATTTCAACCCGAATACCGACTGAAATCGCATGAAAATCCACTAGTCCAACGAAACCGAGTTAATAGGGAAGGAAATTTCAACTATCGTTAGCCGAATAAGCCTTTTTTATCAACATCGCCTTAGCTTAACAATCCAAGAAGGTATCGAAGAAAAGTATGATGAATCGTGGATTTGTAAGAGTCAATAAGACTCAATGTGGGTTACTTACAGCAGTCGGTGCCGTCGGTGCCAGCTCCGATACAGATGAATCAGTCCAGCTTCACTTCACATACCGAAAAGGTAACCATTCACTATTTCGATTACAAAGTCTTCTAATCTGTTAATTCAATCCTTTTATGGTCGGCTAGTCAGTTGACTTAGTTGTTTGTTTTACTTACTAATACCTCTCGTTTACATTTATTGTAAAAATCTCTTGTAACATTTTCTCCATTTCTAAATATTCCACAATAAATAACAAAACTAATAATAGTTTCTAAAATAATATTAAGGCCAGACATAGTTGCAAAAGCACAATGTGGTACTTAATAGAAAAAAATTATGCAGATTTATTTGTCAGAATTTTAGCAGAAATTTCCCCATTTAGGCAAAGGTATACTGATTGAATTAGTCGAAAGGTTGATTGTGAGCAGTTGGGCAATGTGAGTTTGGCTCATCGATAAGCTAATACGAGATTGATGAAGAAGTTTATTAGGCTAACGTTTCGATATCTTTGCTTTCTTGGGAGCCAGGTTGATCCGATTCGATTGTGTACAGTTGTTCCTCCATCCGATGTGGTCTCCAATGAGGGCTTGAGTTACACTCTGTGATGGCGGATAATGATGCCGACTGCTACACGATGGATTGCTCGACGAAAAACAAATAGCTATCAGCAGACGAGTAGTATAAACAACCGTGCTGGATAAAAGAACGCTGCCAAGCTTGCTTTGCTTTGCTAAATTTGACTGGATGCGATCACGAAGACCCACATCGGAAAAAGGAAGAACTGTGGACAGTCGACTCAGATTAGCACGGCTCTAAAGAGGTGCAAGACTAAGAATAAAGATGTATTCTCTCTTTGATGAGCTTACACGAGGTTTTTCGCCAATGTATTCGTCTCCGCA
Source organism: Angiostrongylus cantonensis (assembly GCA_009735665.1). Lineage (NCBI taxonomy): Eukaryota > Metazoa > Nematoda > Chromadorea > Rhabditida > Metastrongylidae > Angiostrongylus > Angiostrongylus cantonensis. Next base: position 59,254 of record MQTX01000264.1, on the reverse strand, counting down.
CGCCTTACATGAGATCAGATAAACTGTACCTGAGCTCATGCAACGGTGACATTACGATTCCATGTGAATTCTGTGCGGTTGGTCTCCACTAGACATACTCAGTGGAAGCCTCATAGAAAGCGGTGGGTGCGCAAAGTTGTGTTCATTGTGGTTGAAATCTTGGTTTAGCGTTTTCTTTGTTTGGTTATGGAGGCGTTTGACCGAGTAGATTGCTGTCAACTTGACCTTTCCAGGCTCTGAGGAAGGCGAAGTTCGCCGAAACGTCAGCTTATTTGTGAATAAAGAATAATAATAACACCTCGCGTTTGCTCAACAAGAATACAAAGAATTACTTGTTTTTCTTCCGGACATATATCATTGCGCACATCGTACAGAAGTCGTTGTTGCTATTAGCTAGCACAAAGCGTATTAATACTTCGAAACCGACTTTCCTTGAACCTCGGTGTGCCTAATCAATATGTATTCTTTCTTTGATGAGCTTACACGAGCTTCACTGGATGAGTGTGCCTCAATCGAGGAGATGGACCGCTGAGGAAGACCTGACTCGACACGAAGGCGAAGCCGCCACATCGAGACGAATAACAAGCGTGGACCATCGACTCGGATCATCGGCTCTGATGAAGACGAAGACGTCGAAACGTTAGCCGATAATAAATATTATTATCAACCTCGTGTAAGCTCATCAAACAAAGAATACATATTGATTAAGCATACCGAGGTTCAAGGAAAGTCGGTTTCGAAGTACTACGAATAAAGTTTTTTTTATTAACAACTTCGTGTTAGCTTGTCACTGAAAAAGTAGATGCCGACTAGGCATGGCGGGGTTAAATAAAGTCGGTTTTTGGAATAATTCTTACAATATTTCTAGGTCGGGATAAAAATAATATATGCAGATCATACGTTTTTGGTGAAAGTGGAATAAAATCAATTGCCATTCTTGGGAGAAAACTTGTAATTCTTTCGTAATGACTAGTTTGAAGTACGTGAAGACTAGGGAAATGCGGTTAAAAAACAATAATTAATGTAAGAAATAAATGTTAACAATGTTATGTTTTCATTTTCTGCCAACTAGAAGTTAGCTAACTGAGAGACAGGCGGGATGAAGAGCCCGCATGGTGTGGTGGTGAACTCCTGGAAAGGGTAACAGCGCGTTCTACACCGCAAACACCTACGGTCCGGAGTTCTGCAAATATCTCAGCATTACTGTGGTTAATTGTTAACAGTTAGTAATATTGTTTAAAAAAATATGATCCCTCAGGGATTGATCAACGCCGAGAGCTTTATCCTTTTTAGAGATTTTAGTAATATTGTTTAAAAAAATATGGTAACGTTTTCGTGACTTTGTAGACGAACACCACGCCTGAAATGACACCAATGGCTGGCAGTCGTTCAAACTACCAATCGCATCTCAGCAGACACAGAGAAGAGGTAATGACGACGTTTTACTTAATGTTTAAGGAAAACAGCAAGAAAAAAAACACCACCAGAGAAAGATATTTCAAGAAAAAATTAGATGGGTCAAGAAGATTGTTAGTACAAGAGATCGTTAACAGTAGATCTTTTCTTTTCAAAGTTCATGTTTTTGTCCCTACAATAATCTCAGGGGTATCATCAATATTAACTACAGTGTACCGTTTTTTCTTCCAACAGTGGCATTCCAATGGTTATTTACGAAAACCGATATAAAGCATAAAGCACTATTTTCCCACCTGTCCACTAGTAAACATCGTTTCTATTACGTTTAGAAAAATAACTACAAAATATAAGTCACTGCTTTCATTCCTATCTGACAAGAAGTCGAAGACCAGAGAGCTTGAAGTAACTTCTTTTCTCATGAAAGAGAACTGTATCTATGAAACTGCACTTCAAATTTTCTGGCAACCACACTAAGAAATCATAATTGCTCTAATTCTGCACAATAACAGAGCTTATGATATTTCTTTACATGTTTCTATCAAATCGAAAGCTTACAACTTTATGTTTGAACCTTATTACCTCTTTCTTTGACAACATTTCCCCGTTGATGTCGGTATATTTGTTACTTCATAACTACTCTGATCAGACTCACCGTGAAGAGACCGCTCGCCCGATTTCGCAGCTCAGCTCCTATAATGAACAGAGGAGCTACAAAAAGAACATGGAGGAAAAGACAGAAACCAGGTATTCGTGAAAACTACCGTTCTCATTTTTCATAATTTATAATTATAAAAAGTGATGCCTCATAATTACTCAATTGACCAACAATGTTTTAATCACGAGAACCTTCTTAAAGGTTCAGCTACAACGCTAATATCGACTCAATAAGAAGAAAATGAGTTTATAACGAGTTTCATAGGTTCTCTTTTGCGCGTCTAATGCAGTGGTTAGAGATGTCCTACAGTCCGCATGACTCCGGTGGCCTGCTGATGTATCGAGCCAGTGTGACTATTCTCCCATATGAGCCCGTCGAGCATCATATCTTTCTTCTAGGCTTTTCGTGAAGAACTCTGACCATCGGGTCGGTGGTCTTCCTGCAGGTACGTTTGACATCATGAGGAATCCAGTTAATAACAACTCTTGTCCATCGGTTATCATTCATACGCATTACGTGTCCTGCCCACCTTATCTTCGACTGTTTGGCGTATAGAACGGCATCTTTGATTTTTGATTGTTGACGGAAGTCGGAGCTTCGGATTCCATCACTTACTTGTGTGAAACGGAATTCGATAACGCTGAGTGATCTTTCATCCTGCTTACGCAGCGACCACGATTGTGATGCATACGTTAGGGCAAGAAGTACCGTTGAGTCGAAAAAGTGGGCACAAAGTCGGGTGTTCTTTGTTCTCTTCACTACATCCTCGATGCTCCTGAAAGCTCCCCAAGCCGCTCGTCTCCTTCTGCTCAGCTCTGTAGGCAAGTCGTTCAAAATGTTGATTTTTCGTCCTAGATAGGCACAGATGGAGCATTCGGAGACATTCGTTCCGTTGAGCATGAATGGTGCATCTTAAACCAATCCGTTTCTCATGACCATCGTTTTTGTGAGATTTAGCCGAAGACCAATCTTTCCACAGACTTTATCAAAGTCGGCAAGCATGGTAAGTTTTGCTTCGCTAATCTTCAGTGTTATAAGGACGGTGTTATCAGTAAAGTGAAGATGATGCAACTGCCGAACATCGATTTTCGCTCTCATATTATCCCATTCCAATGTTCGCATGACGTTCTGGAGGGTGGCGATAAATAATTTTGGCGAGATTGAATCGCTTTGCCTAACTACTCTTTTGACGTCAACGTTAACAATAGTTGTAGAATGGCGAAATCTTATGTGCAAAATTTTTGTACAACTTACGAAGAATCTCTATGTACTGAACAGGGACTCCTTGAATACCAAGGGCTTCCATAACTGCTTTTATCTCAGTTGAATCAAAGGTCTTCTGTAAATCGATGAATGTGAGACAGAGCGGTTTTTTGTACTCTCGCGATACTTCAATGAACCTTGTTATCGTGTGAATGTGGTCCATCGTACTAAATCCTTTTCGAAACCCTGCTTGTTTGCATGGCTGTCCTCCGTCCAGTGTTCTGTCAATCCTGTTTAAGATGAATCGAGTGAAAAGTTTGTAGACGACGCACAACAAGCAGATTGGGCGGTAGTTGCCTATATCGTGTAGGTCGCCCTTCTTGAACAACAACACGGTCTTGCTGGTCTTCCACTGAGTAGGGACCTTGCATTCAGCCAGGTAACGTGTGAAGAGCCGAGCCAGTGTGCTTACGAGGACTGGCGGAAGGTTCTTCAGATGTTCTGATCCTATCCTGTCCGGACCTAGTGGTGTTCGATTTTTCACCGACGAAATGGCATGTCGGATTTCGGAAGGGAGAACCGGTGGTACAACATATCCATCCTTTTTTATTTCGTATGATGGGAGGTGGACGTGGCTGTCAAAGAGATCTGAGTAGTATTCGTGAATGATTTTCTTCATTGCCTTTCTAGACGCTGTAACTGTTCCGTTTGGGCGTCGGAGTGCAATCAACTCGGTCTTGTAATCGGTGAAGCTTCGGTGGACTTACGAACACTTTTCCCAGCCTTTTCAGCTTCGATCATTGCTGCTGCTCTTCTCTCTTCAAGATCGACAACGGCATCTTCCCAGCAGCCGTCTAATGGATTAAGCAAGTTCCAGTTTACAGTCTTTCTGGAACTTCGGTTTTTGAATTTAGCGGCTTTTTGTCCTTACCGCGAGAAATAGAGTCTTGCACGAAGAAGACGGTGGTCTGATCCCTTGCAGAATTTTGGGACAGCAGCTACATCGGTTAGGCAAAACTTTCTATTTACTATGATGTGATTTATTTCGTTATGGTACTCTCCATTGAGAGACTACCACGTCCAGCGTTGAGGGTGGGGATTCTGAAATTGCAAGTTATCATGGAGGATCTTGGTCGTCATGATAAACTCTGAGAGCCGCTCACCTTGTTCGTTCCATTCTATTTCATGGGCCCCATTGTGACGTTCTTCAAACGTTCTTCTTGGACCCATCTTGGCATTGAAATCTCCAATGGAGAATGTATGGTCTTCTCTGTAGAACCTCTCCAAGTCCATGTGGAACGCTTCAACTTCTTCTTCGTCATAGTTTGATGTTGGCGCGTAAACGACGAAGATTGTCAAAGCCGGTGTTGATCCACATCTTCTCAATCGTAAACGTCCGATTCGGGTTGTAAGCTGTTCGAATGAATCGATGTTCATGGACAAACTCGTGTTGACGAGAATGCCGACACCGCCTACGCCTCTACTGTCGCATGTTCCGAGGAACAGTTCTTCTCCAGTGTCATAGACAGCGTTGAATCGGTGGCGTCGTCTCGGTTCGGCCAGGCCGATGACGTCGTATTTTATCCTCCTTGCTTGCATGAGCAAGTCTTCTATCGAGGACTCGGATGCAAGTGTATGTGCATTGTAGGCACAGAACGTCACGATAGTTCTTCATAATCCAAGCAGCTTCCACGGCTTTCCCTCATATGATGGATCTCGAGCCGATTAGTCGCGAGGCTAAGTGGAGCGTCCCATGGTTGCGGATAGGGACTTAATCGCGTACCGAATGCGACCTTTGCTTCTTAAGATGCAGGTGGACCCAGGAGATGGACTACCTTTATCTGCTGCGCCGATTTGGCACATACTTTCTGTATATGCTAGGCGTATCCATGCATGCGTGTGTGGGCGCGTTCTCGCTTGTACGAATTGTATTCTACTAGTCAGTTCGGCCAAATGCCTGTAATCAAGTGACAGGGAAGTATATTGAAGGCGGTTATCGCCTTCCTAATCAATTGCTTTTTTTTCTACACTGCAAAGGGAAGCAATAGTAATTCAGGTGGCACGAAAGACATTTTCTTCAAAGATGGAGAGAGAAAATTGGTTAGGTATCTAGGTGGTGGGTCCTTGCTTAGTGTTCGAACCGTAGACATTCACTGATTCATTTCGTTGTCGCATATCCGTCATCCATGAAATGGATGGCTTCGCTTGTGGAGTTGAATGCAGCTTGAGGATGTGAAATTTTCGTAGTCAACTGGCGACAATGTAACAGATTAAGTAGCAACGGAGAGAAAGAGGATGAAAATTAGCCGTGAACTTCTCTCTTACTCGTTATCATACCGGACTTGAAGATTTCATGAACTCAGGCAATGAAACTGAAATCAATTTTCTTCTTCGATCCTACTATGCTGCAAATTTCTAAAAAAGGCATTAGATTTGACCTCTGAATAAAGAAATACAAAAATAGAAAAGCGGTCAAAATCGCAATGTAATTTTTTCAAGCCAGACCTGGTAAAAATGCTTAAATTATAATTCGGTTTCTGCCAAAAATATTAGCACAGCTTGACCTAAAAATGGCCGAAACCCCCTTTGTGTTAGCGATAAATATGTTATGAACCAAAACGATGCTGAGATGTTTGCAAAACTCTGGACCGCAGGCGTCTGCGGTGTGGAGCGAACACGGTATTACCCTTCCAGGGACTAACGCGTTCACCACCACACCATGCGGGTCCTTCGTTTCGCCTGTTTCTCAGCTAGTTCTATCGATCAGTCACATCAGCAATCACCAGTCAGCGGGATTTTATTATGAACATTCATCTCTTCCGATCAGGATGACTAGAAAGATATGAGTGGACGCAAGAACGAGAGGATGTGAATCGTACTGTTAACAGGAATTTTGGAGCGAAAGTTAGAGAAACAACACTGATGAAAAGTAATGTCATATTCAAAAGTAGATAATAAGAATTACGATAGCTTATGCTTACAGAACAATTCCGGCCACTACAAGAATTTATTCATCTGATTCGAATAAAAACTACACTGCATCGGATGTCTTCAACAGAAAAGAGGATATGAGCGAAACATTACCACTCGGTAGCATCAGCAACACTCATGCTAATACCCAGGTATTTTTTCTCTTTGCTTTTTTTCCTTCATCTTCTTGATATTCATCAATATATCAAAAATTGGACGGTTGAACCCAAATTTCAAATGGGATGCTCCATGAACTGTTTTATATGATATGAGAATGATACGGTAACGGTCTCAGGAGCACTTCAAACAGATCACTGTAACGATTACCATCATCACCACAGTATCAATCAACCCATAATGACACTGGTTAGACTCGAAAAGGAGAAAGAACACTCACCAATTCACCAGGTGAGGATGATGAACTGAATGCTTCTTCCAGATTAGATGAATGTTTGGATAGCCCGCTTTCGTGAATGGTCCGTTCCCCAGCCTATGGTTTCCCTTTTTTTTTCCATTGCCAACGGACACAGTGGTGGTATGTTACACGTATGGTGGACGTCCGCACGCATTATCTCGTGGTCCATAAATGATTCCCAGTTATGAAAACATTTTGCTGACTCTCGCCACACACAAAGATCTCCGCTCATTATGTAAGTGACCGATTTAAAAAGGCGTTCATCGTTTTTGGATCTAATATGCTCTTCCTGTCACCAGCTCTTTTCATTATATTATCGAAACTTGTTCTACTACCTTTTAATTTCTTTCATTTTTCTTCTTTACTAGTTCCTCTTTCGTTTTGTTCATTTCTAATTCGCGCTAGTCCACTTCGGAAAACTAAAAAAGATCGTAGTTTTTGTTACAATGACTGATTCATTTGTCTTCCATATTCACATTTAAAATAAGAAAATGATTAAACGCAAATTGAAGGTATGCGCTGAAGTTCTACAGTAAGCAACTATGGGAATAAGCTGCAGACTAGTGTAATAGTGTACGATTTAAATATGATAACAAACACAGTTTAATTAAGTGATGAAAGTGTGCTCCAATGCAAAGCACTGCTCGCATATATCTAGAAGAGGCTGGATTTACATAATCACGACGTTGAGGATTTGGTTCTGTTTGGTTTCAAAGCGGTTCCAATCGTGCATTACTATTTAATTGTGTAAGAAAAAAGGAATAGTGGCTGTTTATGTGCTTATAAAGGTATTTCTTCTTGTCTAAATATATCAAACTTGGGACTTTACAAAAGTCTCGAGAATTCAGTACGTCGAAGACAAATGACGACATTTGACTTAATTCATTTTCTTTAGTTTTTCCGTTCTAGGGCGGTTATCGTGATCAACACGGTCATGACGTGTCGTACAAGCGTGAGATGCAGACAGCTGTCGATCCAGGCAAGGAGTATGCACTTCTGAAAGAAGAAGAGAAACGAGTTGTGGAAACCGATCTTGAGCCTGGCGTAATCTCAAGGTTGGCTCAAAGAGATTTATAGATAACGAGCCACATATATGAAAGCGGTAAAAGTTGAAAAGCTCCCGGCATTGATCAATCATACACCATGCATTCAACATCATTAAGAATCATTGGAAGTGATTGAATGCATATCTGGCCTATAAAATGACTAGTGATGCACCCAGTTGGTGCTGATATCCAATTTGTCGACCCTGGAGAGATGGATGGCTTGGTGGTCCTGGGTGCGGAGATCGATCCCATGTATATTGCAGGATGTGTCCGACTAATGCTCTACACGGGCATCATTTGAAATCAGTATAACCCACAAAATACCGATGCAGTGCAGTAAATGCGAAGACAAGTTCAGTTAACTTAAGGATGCGGTGACGTACAAGCACAATATAGTCACCTATTAAGCATATTTTACTGATTGATTCCCAAATAAACACTCTCTAATCCCTGACCTCGGTGGGATGGAAGGCCTGGTGAGGCTGCAACGGGATCGAGCCAACATCGTGCTCGTGATGACCGTCATCACTACCACTGTGCAGTCCGCCTCTATGAATAATGTATAAAGCTAAAAAACTCTCGGCGTTGATCAATCCCTGAGGTATGCGCCATGCATTTGACTTCATTAAGTATCGTTGGAGGTGACTGAATGCATATCTGGCCTTTACAATGACTCGCGGTGGCTTGCCGATGTATCGAGCCAGTGCTGCTATCCTCCCATACAAGTCTGGTACGAAATTGCCGACCCCGGAGGGATGGAAGGCTTGGTGGGCCATAGGCGCAGGGATGATTCCACGCGCGTGTCACAGTGGCGCCTCCAACCACTGCGCCACACGCACCCTATGAATAATGTATACACGATATGATTCACTAATTAGTATCAAGGCTATAGTAAACATCACGTATAGAAGCGCCAAAAGGACAACATCAATTGCTCGGTCTGTCTCTTTGTATCATAAACATAAGGCACTGACAGAAAGATGAGAGTAATAAGCGGAAAATAACTACAGAAGACTGTGCGCTAGATTTCTTGAGCCTGGCGTAATCTCAAGGTTGGCTCAAAGAGATTTATAGATAACGAGCCACATATATGAAAGCGGTAAAAGTTGAAAAGCTCCCGGCATTGATCAATCATACACCATGCATTCAACATCATTAAGAATCATTGGAAGTGATTGAATGCATATCTGGCCTATAAAATGACTAGTGATGCACCCAGTTGGTGCTGATATCCAATTTGTCGACCCTGGAGAGATGGATGGCTTGGTGGTCCTGGGTGCGGAGATCGATCCCATGTATATTGCAGGATGTGTCCGACTAATGCTCTACACGGGCATCATTTGAAATCAGTATAACCCACAAAATACCGATGCAGTGCAGTAAATGCGAAGACAAGTTCAGTTAACTTAAGGATGCGGTGACGTACAAGCACAATATAGTCACCTATTAAGCATATTTTACTGATTGATTCCCAAATAAACACTCTCTAATCCCTGACCTCGGTGGGATGGAAGGCCTGGTGAGGCTGCAACGGGATCGAGCCAACATCGTGCTCGTGATGACCGTCATCACTACCACTGTGCAGTCCGCCTCTATGAATAATGTATAAAGCTAAAAAACTCTCGGCGTTGATCAATCCCTGAGGTATGCGCCATGCATTTGACTTCATTAAGTATCGTTGGAGGTGACTGAATGCATATCTGGCCTTTACAATGACTCGCGGTGGCTTGCCGATGTATCGAGCCAGTGCTGCTATCCTCCCATACAAGTCTGGTACGAAATTGCCGACCCCGGAGGGATGGAAGGCTTGGTGGGCCATAGGCGCAGGGATGATTCCACGCGCGTGTCACAGTGGCGCCTCCAACCACTGCGCCACACGCACCCTATGAATAATGTATACACGATATGATTCACTAATTAGTATCAAGGCTATAGTAAACATCACGTATAGAAGCGCCAAAAGGACAACATCAATTGCTCGGTCTGTCTCTTTGTATCATAAACATAAGGCACTGACAGAAAGATGAGAGTAATAAGCGGAAAATAACTACAGAAGACTGTGCGCTAGATTTTGTCGAGAAAAGTTGTATTTACCAACCAACACTGAACATTGTTCGTGATTGAGGGCTAAGTATAGCTTTTTCTTCAGGCACGTGACAACGAAATACTATAAGAAAAAGACTGTCACCGACACAACCACCACCACTACACCACAAACGCAGTAATCATGTCAACACTTCGACTTCTTTTCGACATTGCTAGCTTTATTCTAGAAAGAACAGACTCGCTGAAAAATGTAGATGTTGTTGTCAACTATTCACCGCTTGAACATCACCGCCACGAATTGCTTATATTGAAGCTTTACATTTCATTGCTATAATCTTTATCTTCAAAAATGCTAAACAGAGAGAGCAAAGAGGTGAGATTAGAACCATTACAAGGTCACAAAGATTTTTAAGAATCAATAAACGGTGAGACCTTATTATATTATAGACTATTCTTCTTCTAACGTGCCTTTCTGTTGGTCTGACTTACTATCTAACTTGTAATATTTTTATTTTCAATGGTGTCTATTACGATTTTAGCATGGATACAGCATGCATGTGCTTAGATAGCTATGAATAAAGATTTTCTACGCATTAGACTTTCCATTTCTTGGTGTCGTCTACTATTTAACCAAAGCACAGCGATGAATTTCTCCCGAGACTCCATGAATGCACAAGAAACCTTTTTAAGTATGGGATATTCTCGTAAACGTACTTATACCATGACCTCTCCTGTGATAGGCCTCATATGTATTAAAGTGGGAATGCCAAGCTCCTTCATAGGTTGTCTCATATGTTTCGGAGATGAGCCTGTGAGGCACTGTCATTCGACACGTTGGCAAAAACTACGAAAGACGACGAGATAGAGAAGACAGAGAAGAGAAGACGGCATGAGGAACACTTCCTCGTCAACTTCGATAGTTAACTGCCTTCCACATACCGTTCTTTATTGATTCCTTGATGATTGAACTAACCTCTTACGCAACGTAGCTAATTTTCCCACTCGGAAAGGTAACCCAAAGTAGAAACACCATCATGGATAACCTAAATATTCCATTAGCTGCACTAACAGCAAGCCTACGCCGATCGTCGCCGTGAAATCCACAAGTCGCTATCAGATCTATCCAGGCCAGATCGGCAACTGCCTAAGTCAACGGGCCTGGACATGCACAGTAGTATATAGCCGAATAAAACATATTTTCAACTGCACCTCTGACGACAACTGTCATATAAGACGACAAAATAATAAATACTGAAATAGAAGAATAATGGATCAACAAGGAATTGATATTGACAGAAATCATATTCCACAATTAAAGCCAAAAGAATCGAGGAGCCTGATACATTTGCAGGATATGAGGAAGCCAAACAGATATCTTAATTGCAGTCGATATTTTGAAAAAAAAAACCAATAAGAGTCCACAAACATTTGCACAGGATCTGTAGTATCCCCTGATGAGTTATAAAACAGAGAGATTGAGGCTTTGCTATCTAGAGAACAGAAATAGCAATGTTCTACTTTTCATTTTCTTCCTACTACAATTTTCACGGTAGGTTACTAAGCGAAATACAACCACAACGTTCCTGAGATATTTGCAAAACTCTGGACCGCTGGTGTCTATGGTGGTGAACGAACGCGTTATTGTCCTTTCCGGAGAGTAACGCGTTCACCACCACACCATGCGGGTCCTTCGTTTTGCCTGTATCTCAGCTAGTTCTATCGATCTTTTGCCATCAGCAGTAATTTCAACTACAGCCTCAGCTCAACTGGGTTCAATGCCTATGTGGGATCCCCAGGTCAATCCCGTTGACCGATGATTGCTGATGGCAAAAGATCGATAGAACTAGCTGAGAGGCAGGCAAAACGAAGGACCCACATGGTGTGGTGGTGAACGCGTGACTCCCCGGAAAGGACAATAACGCGTTTGTTCCCCACCATAGACACCAGCGGTCCAGAGTTTTGCAAATATCTCAGCAACAGAAATAGCTTTGGCACTTAGTAGCCACCACTAGCAATTAACACAGTTCATACAATATATTATAATTTATCGTACTACGCATCACGGTACAACTTCACAACCCAAAAAAGACAGTACAAAAAACCATCGATCAATAATTGAGCCACAACCGAATTTGTTGGAATGTAGTTGGCTAAAAGTACTTTCAAAAGCAGAAGGCATCAACGATAGGGATGAAAGAAAAACAACGCTTAATGCATTCCAACAATAACTGATGAAGGAATAATTTAACGCTTTGAAAGTCGTAAAAACTACAGTCACTACCTAAGGAGCCATATAAGGGTATCACACAAATATCACTTTAGTGGCGTTTGCCCCAACGAATACAATGACAAAGAAAATTATTCTCGATTAGTTTGAAAAGAAGAGAAGAGAAAGAACGCAAAAAATAGCATGCACATAAAGTACAGAGAAAGAAAATTCAATAAACAACCAAAATGTTATCACTATCGAACTTTTCCTATTTGGTGTTTAACCTAAATTAATGTTACTAGTACCAAAAAGCCTAAAGACCCAGAAGATCGTCGAAATTCTGTTTAAATGAAGTTGTCGTTTGCGATTGCACTGTGGGATTTGAACTCGAGACCTTGTCATGCATATAAGTCATGCTTAGTACCTGTCAAACATATGAAAGTGTCTCATTGAAAATCAAGGGTATAAGAAAACAAACCATGTGAATCCATTCGCTTAATGTAGTTGAATTAGTTAGCAAAAATTAAACAATATGGTTCTCAGTAAGAAAAGATGTAAAGAGGACTAACTTTCCCGAGAGAAAGATCAGCAAATGCGTTGTTAGCCCGCGATGAGTAGCTGGTTGGAGAAGATAGTTGTTGCTGTACTGGTGGTTTCACTGAAGACGAAAAGCCGGAAGCAAATTTCATCATTCCACCAACACGCGGATGCTCGAAAGGATTCGGGAACCCATCACGTGGCATAAACGACTGTTGCTGAGGAAATGGACCAGCAAATCCTACACTCATTGCTGGACCTCCTGTAAAAGTCGGGTTCTCGACAGTTGGTGGCGGTGAGTTAATTCTTATCATTTGTTGTGGAGAAGCAGCCTTCAAACCGAATGCAGCAAACCCTCCAACAGGTACAATTGATGGGGCCACACCCTGGAAAAGTATACATTGCTAGAATAATTACATATGATATAGTGAAAATTTAAATGCCTACACATGGTACCTTTTTCTGGTCTCCGAAAAGCGAAAGTATATCTGCATTCGATTTCTTCTCATCATTTAACGCCTCAGCTGTTGATAAAGACATTAGGTTATCTGACGCTTGTGGACATGCGGCGGAACATTTTTCACTGTCGTCGAGCGATGTTTGATTTGATTTCTCAGCCACCATGGCATTATCGATGGTAGGAGCAGAAGCAAAGGATCCAAACGTATCATCAAGTTCCGCAGTTTTATTCACTTGTCCATTCTGAGTTAAGGTATACGTAATTAACGCTACATGTTAAAGGAAAACGTCTCTAAAGAAGCACTGAAAGTAGCGAGCCGTTCTGTGAATATAACACGATAATAAAAAGAACTTTCTAGCTAGAGGACTATGAAGAAATGCAGCAGTATAAAATAGGGTATCACATAATTCTTACTTGGTCATTACTCAAAGAAAGTGTTCCAAGATCTCCAGCGACTGAACCGATTTCATTGTCGTGACTGAATGAACTCGTTGGAGAAGAAAAATCCAAGAGATCATTAACAATTGCAGTTTCAGATTTAGTAGTAGTTGCAACATCAGGTACCCGAATGTTTGGCTAGAAAAACAAGCTGGAAAACTGACACTACTAACGTTGATTCTAAAACATTTCTACTCTGACGCTTGTGGACATGCGGCGGAACATTTTTCACTGTCGTCGAGCGATGTTTGATTTGATTTCTCAGCCACCATGGCATTATCGATGGTAGGAGCAGAAGCAAAGGATCCAAACGTATCATCAAGTTCCGCAGTTTTATTCACTTGTCCATTCTGAGTTAAGGTATACGTAATTAACGCTACATGTTAAAGGAAAACGTCTCTAAAGAAGCACTGAAAGTAGCGAGCCGTTCTGTGAATATAACACGATAATAAAAAGAACTTTCTAGCTAGAGGACTATGAAGAAATGCAGCAGTATAAAATAGGGTATCACATAATTCTTACTTGGTCATTACTCAAAGAAAGTGTTCCAAGATCTCCAGCGACTGAACCGATTTCATTGTCGTGACTGAATGAACTCGTTGGAGAAGAAAAATCCAAGAGATCATTAACAATTGCAGTTTCAGATTTAGTAGTAGTTGCAACATCAGGTACCCGAATGTTTGGCTAGAAAAACAAGCTGGAAAACTGACACTACTAACGTTGATTCAAAAAATTTCTAGCGACCTATCTCACACAACAAATTCCGTGCCAATGTATTAGCTTGTTTGGAAGTCAATGTTAAATTTGTGATTCCATTTTCCTGTACGTGTTTTATTAATTGGTTTTTTTTTGGGTCGAGTAGAATAGTGGTTGCCCCGCCCAGCTCCTGGTTCACCAAGGCTCTCATCCCTCTAAGGCCAATAATTGATACCGAACTTGTCTAGGAAAACGCTACCTCTTTGCAAACCAACTGAAAACGCCCCAGCCCGGAAATCTCACGATTCAGGAAAGAACCAACTCGACCAGAATTCAACTACAGTCATAATGAAGACAAAATCCTCAAGCAGCGGCCAAACCCACACGTAAAAAGTTGGGAAATCTTTTTCGGCGATGGATTCGAGGAAATAAATCGAATGCGAGAAGTGCTGGGATACTCAATGTCGATATGAGAGACCCTCCGTGTAAAAGAAATATTATTATGCAGCAACTTTGAAAGACTGGTGCCGCACGAAACAACAACATGCCGCACTACCGAAGCGTGGCCACAATTCGCACCTCCGACGATGTGAAGGTTAAAACGAGTAGGACTACGAAACTCTGCCTCATCCAGCAGATTCGCCACCACCCACTTAGCGACTACTGCTTCTTAAAGCATCTCGAAACATCCCACGCAAGAAATGCCTCAGACAATACTTGGAGGCCGAAACTGCCTTTAACTTCATGGCCTCGAGAAGGGGAGAATTTTATGAAACTGGTATAAAAACACTCGTTTCTCGTTAGCAAGGTAGCATCGATTTTAGTGGCTAATATTTCACATAATAATGTTCATTCTAAGATGTGATTTGCTACTTTAAAAATACAGGTTGGATTCGACATCGAGTCCTAGACAAGTCAGTGGAAAAAAGTACTGGACAATAAAGTTAGAGCATACCGATGTGCGCAAGGCTTGTGGGGGATTCTTCTGCTTGTTGTTTACTTGACCGGGCTTTGGTAAATCATTAATATCGATCTGAGGATACACGAAACCATTTAACATATATCTAAAAAAAACCCAGAAATGTACATCGAAATGTTAACGAAAAATATAGTAGATCAAAGAAAATGCACCTTTTCTGTTCATATTTTGCACGAATAAATTGCTCCATTTGATGGTCCGTCATTGAGCGGCGAAAATGATCAGGTAGGGAGTGCTCATAAACCTAGCGTTATATTGAAATTTTTTTTTTAAAAGTCCTTAAAACAGGAACAAAATCACGAAACCATTTAACATATATCTAAAAAAAACCCAGAAATGTACATCGAAATGTTAACGAAAAATATAGTAGATCAAAGAAAATGCACCTTTTCTGTTCATATTTTGCACGAATAAATTGCTCCATTTGATGGTCCGTCATTGAGCGGCGAAAATGATCAGGTAGGGAGTGCTCATAAACCTAGCGTTATATTGAAATTTTTTTTTAAAAGTCCTTAAAACAGGAACAAAAGCGAAAAACCATAGACATATACCTTCCGTGCCTTCTCATTACCCATGACACGCATTGACTGCACCTGCTCAGCTGTCCATGAGTCCAAGTTTACCGAGCGAACCTAACACGTATACATATACATATGCACACGTAAATATGTATATATTTTCAAATACATACGTGTACCTATCATATACACAATATATATTGTTGTATATATACATGTGCACATGGGTAAAAAGCTAAAAAGGATAAAGCTTTTGGCGTTGATGAATCGCTGAGGGCTGGGCCATGCATTCGCCTTCATTAAGCAACGTTGGAGGTGATCGAATGGATATCTGGCTTTTACAATGACTCGTGGTGGCCTACCGATTTATCCAGTCAGTACTGCTACCCTCCCAGAGAAATCAGGTACCAATTTGCAGACCCAGAATGGATGGAAGCCTTGGTGAGGAACGGTCGCGGGAATCGCTTTCATGTGTGTACTGCAGGGCGCCTCCGACCACTGCGCTACACGCCCATGACGTTCATGTGAAATACATACATAACATATATATTATACACATGTGTGATCTAGATGTGCATGTATATATGTATTTATATATATATACACGTACACATGCAAATATATACTTCATGTGTGTGTAAATATAAATCACATATGCAGATAATTGGATTGATTTGGTTCATTAAATGGAACGGTTACCGCAGCTACCTTTGAAATGTGCACACCAAGATTCCTATGGATACCAGCACAACGAATGCAGATGAACACTCCAAGATTCCAAGCAGCCCATCTGAAACTCAAGTCATTTCAAAGAAAATTCCACACATAATCCAAAAAGCACCTCGGGGTCTTCGCTTGACAGTCCGCGCAATACTTATTCTCATCTTCTTTGAGCATCTCCAATAATATGTTCTGCAGTCTCTCTTGCTCGGCTTTCTTTGCATCAAGTTTTCCACGACGCAACATCGTTAAGTAAAGGAAAATAATCCAGACAGGCGATTATATTAAAGTTTCTGTAAAAGACATTGTGTGAGAAGACACAAGATGAATAACGATGTTCATCCAGTTAAGAAGCACCAAACGCTCGTCTAAGGTAGGAAGACGTGTGGGAAAAGCGTTTGAATGAGCGAAAAGCAGCTATGGAGCTCCTTTTATTCAGTCGGATGGTAAAAATAGGTCCGAGTATTATCAATGGAAAAGCCATAGCAATGATACAACACCGATACAAGCGATATAGAAGAAGGCCATCATGACAAACGTGATGGAAACGAACCTAAGTTCGTTATTTCATTGCAGTAAACTACTAAACTGAACTAAACTGCAAACTAGTAAGCAACACTATGAAAAATCGATTACGCAGCACCAAATGAATGTGATAGAAGGCTGGTGAAGTAATATAAGGACTGAAAATCGATCCAACTACCTCACATTGTAGGTTAATATGACTACAGACTTTGAACAAATAGCACGTAATATATGAGGCATTGTCTGCAAATTCTGAAAATTGGTGCAATTCATTGCACGGCTAATACTTTGAAACGGTACGCTGATCGTTCTTTGTCGTATTGTCTTGTTACCTCTATAGTTTTTTTGGATTTCGCCATTTTCTTTAGGATCATTTCACTCGACTTTTATATTAGCCTTTAAAATTGTCCTAGAATCTTTATAACAGTTCCATCGTCACCTAGACTCTAAGACAGTGTCATTTCCGGTTTTAAGAAGCTTGTAGTTTTATTTACTTTTATGGTTTTGTCGCAACTATGTTGTGTTGGTTAGAATTCAGATCACTTGCTGTAACCCTATAGAATAGCTTCTTACCAATAGGTGTTATTTTGTGAGTGCGCCATTGTCTTTGCTCCCGTGGTGCTCCTACTTAGAGACTTCATAAAGGTTATAAATCTAAGCACCAAAAATAAATGTGAAGCGGATTCTATAGGAGCAAGCATACTGAGGGCTAAATCACAACGCTCATCCGTCATTATTATCACTATACTACTGTGTGTTATACTATTTACGCCTACTATACTTGGATACTTGGATGACCCGTCTTCACTGGTTGTGCCGGCCTCAGCATAATTTCCACTTTTTTTGTCGGAGTTTCACTAGTGTAGCCATTGTGGTTCACTGGAGACACGAGGTCAGTCTAGCCAAATTCTACCTCAGGTCGTCACCACCACATACGATCGCCGTCCATGTGGATCAATGGGACATTTGCGACAATGCGACTAATTTGATACTAGGACGGTGGTGGATCCTGGTATTGGTTTACTCTTAGCTAGGTTTCCTGGTGGAAATGCCCGACTCCTTCTCCTCTTGGAAGCCCTCGTTGAGGGGATGAATCCCTCGGCTGTACATCAGGGGCCACACCCAGGAGCACCTCCCAGCCACAATCAGGAGGTGAACTGAATTACATAGAGTTAGAATTGTTTCGTTGTCCTGTCCTCCTATCGTTATTTTTATTAAGAAAGGAAAATGTGATATGCGGTAGGTTTCCAATCACATATAAGTATCGTAGTGACAATTAACGCGTAGGCACACTGTTATTTATCCGTTAGACATTCAAAAGGGCCCGCGTGTAGCGGAGTGGCCAGAGGTACCCTGCAATACACTTGGGATCAATCTCCGTGCTTGGTGCCAGACTTGTCTGGGAGAATTGCAGCACTGGCTCGATACATACATACGTAGGCCACCACGAGTCATCTTAAATGCCAGATATGCATTCAGTCATTGCTAAAGATGCTTAATGAAGTCGAGTACGTGGCGAATCCCTCAGGGATTGATCAACGACGAGAGCGCTATCCTTCTATTGCTTAACATGGTTGAATAAATCTAGAACGCCAACAGCTGTAGCACATCGATGAATTGGCCGATTAGTCCTTTACCTTTATGGCATTAATCTATACTTGTAGTAAATTCATGTTATAGACGTCTGTGAAGTAGTTTGGATGCCGATCTTGGACGCAGAGTGTGTGTTGGTCGGCGAAACTTATCTAGTAAGAGGAAGGCGAGGCCGTTGGAGAAATGCAACAGTGTTGGATAAACGTGGAACAGGAAACGGTTCCATTGAACTTTACATGCATTTTGACGGTGATGACAGAAGACTGGATCGTTGGATAGATTCGAGCAGAGTCAAGGTAAAGAACTGCTTCACTTCAAAAACTATATCTTCCGCTTAGTGTTGCAGATAGTTTCTATCACAGTATTTTGAATGAAAAGTGAAAGCTGAACTGTTCCAAGCCTTTTTGATTCGATTGGATGACTCAGAGTTTTGAAAGAAATGCCGTTTAAAACTTTGTACAAAGCAGAAACTGAATCGAAAAAGTGGGTCGGACTTTACTACTTTCCTCCTAATGCTGCTATCAGTAAGTTCTGAGCAAACAGCCAGCAAACAAACTTGATTTGTTGAAATGTGGTATACTTTGCCCAGTTAAATGTTTATCATTTGTGCACATTAGCGATAAAGTACGTATTCAAGTTACGAACGCGGCTGCAGTCATCAGTGAAACCACTAACAGGTTGTGAAGTTAGAGAGAAACGTGTTCGAAAAACCAAGGAAATTTCTCCTTCCAGTCTCAAAGTGGACTATTCGGAAGTTCTAGAGGAGGAGCACAAGGAGGTATTTCTACCATTACTTATGTGGATAATTGGATGCCCCGTCTTCACTGATTGTGCAGGCCATGGGATAGTTTCCATTTTTTTTTTGAAATTTTGCTGTTTTAGTCATTGTGGTTCCCTGGAGTCCCGATGTCAGCCAAGCCAAAGTCTGCCGCAACTTTTCACCACCACAGACGGTTACGGCCCTTGTAGATCAGAGGGAAATTTGTCACCATGGGATTATTTTGATACTAGGATGGTACTGAATCGTCGTAGTGGTCTACTCTTAACTGGGCTTCCTGATACAATCGTAGGACTCCTCAGCTTGAAAGGCCCTGGTGGGGAACAGATCACCCCGCTGTTGTCCATCGCAGCTGGACACCCAGGAACACCTCCCAGCTACGATGAGGCGGTAAACCGTTCGGAGAATTCCCAACATTACCTTTTAGTGATGTCAGCTTTTAATTTTGTAATTCGAATTTTCGTTGTGTTATAGATGCTTTCCTTTAGGTTACAAAAGTGAAGTATATTGAAGTGGTCCGTTATGGTGAATTTGAAATAGACACGTGGTGAGTAACTGTTAATTAAGAAGTACTGAAGTGCTTAATAAGGGCTGTTGCTTCGTTGTTTAGGTATGTCTCTCCTTATCCGGATGAATATGGCAAGGAAAGATATTTATTTATTTGTGATTATTGTTTCTTATATATGCGTCAGGAACGGGCTTATAAAATGCATTTAGTGAGTTTAGAATTGTCGTTCAAGAGTTTTAAGACCTCAGGTCTGTGGTTTTCAAGGACGAGTTCTTATTGCTTTGCTTCTACTTTCCCTTAGGATTTCCTAACTTGATCCGTATATTTCTGAAGTCGTTTCAGAGTTCGTGCACTGTAAGGCATCCCCCGGGTAAAGAAATTTATCATGACACTATCGAAAATATTGTCGTATATGAAGTTGATGGAAGCAGGGAAAGAGTAAGTGTTTTTCTACATCACTGTGTCAGATGTTTTTATAACGTTTTCGAGAAGAGGGAAGGTTTGTTGCTTCTAGATAGATAAGTAGACGGATAGATAGGTAGATAGATAGGTTAGGTACATAAAAAACTAGCTGAGAGACAGGCAAAACGAAGGGTCCACGTTGTGTGATGTTGAACGCGTTAGTCCTCGGAAAGGAAAGCAGCGCGTTCGTTTCCCACCGCAGACGCCTGCGGTCCGGAGTTTTGCAGGTATCTCAGTATCACTTTGTTCTTCTGGTTTTTCATCTAGTTGTTTTGCAGTTGTTCTGCCAGTGCTTATGTCTGTTTGCGAAGTTGTTCATGGACCACAAAACTATCTACTTTGACGTCCACAGTTTCCTGTTCTATGTGATTTGTGAGTGGAATGGATCGGGTACGGTAAAAGTCGTTCTTATAGCAGTTTGGCAACAACCTCTTGTGAAAAAAATTTCCTTGTCTTAAATCTTTAAGGTCGTCAGTTTGAAGTACTTTTTGATTGTCTCTTGTCTTAAATTCTCCTCCCAACAGTTTACCGCGTCATCATGGCAGGGAGATGTTCCTGAGTGTCGGGCTGCGATTTACAGGGGCAGGATTCGTCCTCCCAGCAGGGTATCCTTATCTCAGAATTAGTCTAGCGACGTTTCCATCAGGAAGCCCATAAACCAATACTAGGATCCGCCACCGTCCTGGGATCAAATTAGTCGCATGGTGGCAAATCTCTCTCCGTTTCACGAGTGCTGCGGCTGCCTGCGCTGTTAACCACCTGTGGCAGACTTTGGCCAGGCTGACCTCGGATCTCCAAGGAACCACAATGGATAAACCAGCAAGACTGTGAAGAAATGGAAACTTTACTAGGGCCCGCGCAATCAATGAGGACGGGGCATTCAATTGTCCTAGTATCTTAATTCTGCACTTATGTGTGGACTTCATTGTGAAACGAGATCGAGAAGAAGGTCACAGTTTCTCGATCCTCGGTTCTGCAGAGTTCATCGTTACCGACTTTCATATTCTCAGCTACTGTTTCCTCAATCCTTTGTCTTGGGCTTTAAAATATTCCTTCTTTACTTTCAGTGCTCTTTAATGTCCCGAGCTTTCATGAGTGCTTTGCAGTGTAATTAACGAAGGCCATGTTTGTAAAATTCTTATTATAAAGTGTAAAAATTATCCCAACTAAATAGGAAAAGAAATTGCTATGTCGCTTCTCGTTTTTCGTCTTCTGCATTTTCTTTTCTATCTGATCATGGAAATTCTTCGGTCGTTTTATTCAGAAATTCCAGATATTCGTCCTGTTGGCTATTTTTCCAAAGAACGTAATTCTTCTGATGGACATAATCTAAATTGCATTCTGGTTTTTCCGCCGTTTCAGCGACAAGGTTATGGAAGCTTTCTGATTCAGCTAAGTAAGTAGCTCATACGTAATCTTTCTCATTCTGTTTAAATTTTAATGATTCTTCTGAGCGCCCTGGAAATAAATATCAATATTAACGGTTGTTTACTATGGATGATGATGAACAGAAATTCTTTTAGGCAGAGATAAAAGTGTATAGTTTTGATTTTATTTCAGCAGTCTACAAATTTTAAAGTTTTTAGTTCCTCAGTTGAAAGAATTTCCCATTTTTCATCATCATGTTCTTCTTAAGCTTACTGAATTCGAGCGATTTAAAAAGTTTGTAGTTTACTTTATTCCACTGTCAAGCTAACTCGAGGTTGTAACCAGGCATTTGTTCAGCTAACATTTCGACGTCTTCGCTTTCCTTAGAGACGATGGTCCGAGGCGATGGTCTACAGTTGTTCATTTTCTCGATGTAGTGTCTTCATCGCTGTATCGAGTCGGGTCTTCTTCGGTGGAGCGCTTCTGTAATGAGGCAATCTCACCCGGCGGTACTCTTTTACCCAAGGCGATTGTTGTTGATATAAGTATCCGTTGATAATAATTTATTTTTCAACGGATATAATACCAAATATCCACTACACCACAGATGTCGTGGTGGTGTAGTGGATATTTGGTATTAGATAAGTTTCCAGTTTGCGAAGCAATGTAGTTGTGAACCGGTTTTCCATTTAACCTCGGTGTAAATGATCATTTTGTCTTGTTTCATTGGTAAGCTAACACGAGGTTGTTGCCAGACATGTATTCGGCTAACTTTACGACGTCTTCATCTTCCTCAGAGTCGATGATCCGAAGCGATCCACATTCGTTTTTCTCGTGGCGCGCTTCGTTGTCTATAGTTTAACCTCTACGTTCCGAAGTGCTTAACATATGCCTCTTCGATTTTTATTGGAAGTTCAGTTTAATGGTATCGGGCTTAATTAGTTATTAATTTGTATAATTTCATAGGTTATGAACTTTCGCGCCGAGAAGGTGTTAACGGCTCACCGGAGAAGCCTCTATCCGATCTTGGTTTGATGAGCTATCGTCATTTCTGGGCCTACATGATTGTGGACCACCTTATGAGTCTTATGGATATGTCTTGGATTCGAATTACTGAGTTAGCTAACATGCTTGGTATGTCCAGAATAGAAGTGTTTAAATTGCGATGTTGTAGTTTATTTTTTGACTTTCCTTTCGTAGAGATGATACTTGATATATTCCAGGTATGCAGGTCGATGATGTCGTTGTTACACTTAAGTGGCTTAAACTTTACGAGCCTTCTTTAGTCGCAGAAACACCAGAAGGTATCGAACCATGGATTATCGTGCCTCTGAAGAGCTTGGAAAGTTTACGTAAATTCGTCGCGAATCCTCCACGTTTGATGATGAAGGCTCGATTGCTTCGTTGGAGACCTAGTGTATAATTGTACACATATACTGTCTATGAAAATTTACCGGTCTTTACCAATGCAAGCCGTATCGCTATGGGTTCACATCTTTCCTTCCGTATAGGCCACGTTCAGCACTTATTTGTGTTTCTTTGCCGAACTTTTCAGTACTTTCAACTTTTTAGAACCATTATTGAAGTATTTATAACGCTTCAATGACAAATGAAACTACTTCGTTAATTTGGAAAACATTGGTCTCCACAGTTGTCTGTAGACGTTTACTTTCTCCGTTCCTGATCCTGTATTAGCACTGTCCATGATCTCTTTAATCAATAAATTTTCCACGTTTTCATGCTGTTATAATCATTGTTTCTAATGGTTATAATCCTCTTACTTTATTTTTTTTATGTATGCGATATAACTATTTCCATTTCGACTTTGAATTGTTGTGTTTTCGGTTTTGTTCGTTTAGATGGAAGAACTAGAAAATGAAGAGAAAACATTACAGAATGGAGCTCATAGTGTTCCAGAGGTAGTCTGTTCGTTTGCTTTCATTTTTAGTTAGGGTGAGGAATGCCAAAAGGAGCCCTAGCTGTTTTGCGCAGACGTTGAAGTGTTTCTGAGCTTCCTCGTACATAGTGTTAGCTCTCCGAAGTGGTTTTTAAGAATCCAAGGAGAGTTTGAGGGGGACGCGTAGCGCAGTTGTCGGAGGCGTCTGGAGACGCACTTAGTCAATCCTTGTGATCCAGGCTTACCAAGCGCTTCATTCCTCTGAAGTCGGGAAATTGGTGCCAGATTTGTCTGCGATGATAGCGGCACTGGCTCGATACATTGGTAGGCTCGACCACGGCAAGTCATTGTGAAGGCCATATATATATACATCCAGTCACCTCCGCCGTTTCATAGTGAAGTCGAATGCATGGCACATTCCCCAGGTATTGATCAACGCCAAGAGACTTATTCTTTTTTAAAATTTAATCGAATGCTCATAGCACTGGTAGATAGAAAACCAGCTGAGAGACAGCTGAAATGATGAACCCGTATGGTGTGGTGGTGAACGCCTTACCCTCCGGAAGAGGTAATAGCGCGCTCATTCCCCACCATAGAAACTAGCGATGCAGAGTTTTGCAAATATCTTAGGATCATTATAGTTGTATTTCACATAGTATCTTGCCGCGATAAATTGTAATGGGCAGCAAATAAAAAAGAGAAGTTAGAACCTAAGGTTTCATGTACATTATTACTAATGTCCGGTTATGTACCGCATCGTGAGGTGTTTGCTTACTTCGTAGATGTTCAGCTTTCACATATTTACATATGATCCATGCTTTTGTATGTTTCTCACATGAACAGCTGCTCTAATCTTTTGGAAGGCATATCGCCGGTCTCTTCAAAGGGATTGCCATTTGCTTTCTTCTGGTAATCCATTCAACGGTCATTTTTGTTTGAAAATTGTTAAAATATAGAACTTTTTCTCTGAATGTAATGTCTGCTAGATCGGGAATGATATAATACCTCTAGTTCCGAAAATGGTCACATGGAGTACATGTGCCTTCCAGGTCTATGGTGTTGGTGAGAATTTGGTTACTTCGTGAGTGTCCACGTCCGGTCTATCATATGTAGTGTCGACCCGAACCGTTGGATGTAATAAGAATAAGATATGAAAGAATAAAGCCCTTGGCATTGATAAAGCCCAAGGGGGATGGGCCATCGACTTCATCTTGTATCGTGCATTGACTTTCGGTGGCCTTCTAATGCATGAAGTCGATATTTTTATCCCACCAGACAACTCAGGTACCATCTTACTGATCCCGAAGGGACGACGGAAGTTTTGATGAACGAACTCGTTGCGCGAGATCGAACTAGCGAACACGTGTGTATTACATGGCACTTCTGAACGTTGCTCTACATACACCTAGTAACAACAGCAGTATTCATTGTTTCAAAGCACTGTTTGAGACATGATACTTATTTGGCGTCTTCAATAAATTGTGTTCACTCATATTTTCTATTAATGGGAAGTTTTTGTTTTCTGGATGGGAATAGTTCTTCTCTATTCTCTATAATCTTTTCTGGTATTAACGCGTTCACCACCATGTCAAGCCTTCCTTCATTCCCCCTTTCAACCGTTTTATTGACCTATAGCTGCTATCAGCAATCACATTTCAACGGGATTGATCCGGGGAGCTCAGATCGGCATTGTACCAAGTTAAGCTAAAGCTGTGGTATAGATCACATGTTTATATTAAACAAGCTTGAACTTGACGCTCTATTTTATTTTGTAGCCACCAAATGTAACAGTTGCTATTAATGGGTCTAGCGATGATGTGGATTGTGGAGGTGAAACGGCTGAAGGCTCATCCACAGAAACCTCTGTAGGAGCTGTCGACACTGCTCGAATGTCACCCAGATATAATGAGGAGCCCGATTCTAGAAATCGAACTTTCACAGTGACGGGTTTAAGACATCCCGGAGGATGGAGGACTCACTCAGAGGTACGTTCACATAGATGACTATTGTGGATTATGAGTGGTCGGTCAATCAATTCATGATATTTAGATCATCAATATGCTTGCACGATGTGAATCATTCAATATCAAATTTGAAAGAGCGGCCAAGCAAAAAGTACTGTTTTTTATTTTTCTTTATCGCACTTTTCCATCAACAACATTTGCTAACCATAGTTTTTCACTATAGGGTCCAAAGCCGGGATGCATATCACTTACATTTGACTCGATCAGTTCTGCAAGAGAAGCATTTACACAGGCTCAAAAAATACGTATTGATGGTCAGGCTATTAAAGTGGAAGCTGGTCCTTGCTTTTGTGAGTTAATTATTTGTTTCTTCATTGTAATAAATTATAAATCCTTGTTATTTAGTTGCACCCGCAACATGCCGTTCGCGACCGTTTTTCAAAGTCCCGTCCGATGAAGAAGTTCGGAAACGAACCATATACGCTCTTGATTTGCCCACTTCTGCTGAACAGAGTTTGCTCAACAGCATATTTGGTGTGGCCTTGTTCATGTTTCTGGTTGTAGTTTTTCTTGAATTCACAGCCTTCTCCTCATGGGTGTTGGGTAATGCTCCTCATTTCTTAAATTTATGGATTTTAGAAGCTGATCACATTGAGAAAATTACGTTTTTGCCTCTAAGGAGTCAGCTCAAGCAAGCAGAGGTGAATAAGTAGTCCCTTCTGGAAAGCCTTGCGAAACTTTATATCGATTTTGTTCTGGTCTATTTAGGTAGTTATGCATACGGAAGAGCAAGTAGAGGCTGCAAGGTCAGAGGATGGATTTGAACTTGATGACGGTCAACAGCAAAGTGTATTGAGGTGATTACGTTATTCTGAGACTGAATTTCTCTGGATTTTCAAAATTTAGCACGAAATGTTTTTTTTAATACATGTTTACTTGAGGAGTTATTTCGTTTTACAGTGGAGGTTTAACTTCGCTTTTTAAATGTTTTCACTTCGTCGTAGGGCATACCACTTCAGACTTTATGTTTTAGAATCCTTACTCCGGCTGATTATGCTACATTTGTGGAACAGGAGCAAAAGCCTATACCATTTGTGCCGCAAGTCATTCCACCTTCAACATCTCTCAAACCACCTGTAACTTGTGAATCCCAGCCAACAGTAGCTCCACCTGCTGATGTCAAATTAGCACCGGTTCTCGACGAAGATGATGTAACGGATATGTTTATAAAGGTAGTTGTTTGAGCTTTTGAATTACCACGTAAAATGCTAACACGCTTACTAGCAGAAATCTCCATGTGTGTTATATAGCAGGTTTGTGTTTTTATGTTTTCCATGTCTGCTTTTTAACAGCGTTAGGTAGAAAACTAGCTGTGGGAGACGCAAAGCAAGAGCCTAAATGGTGCAGTGTGTAATACACGAGCCTCCGGAAATGGTAATCGATGTTCGATCTGGCTCGAGGTCTAAGTTTTGCGAATATCTCAGCGTCTGGCAGATCTCTTGGCACACTCTTGTCATACACATTAAAGAATGCCTATGCAGTTAACACCATCACGATAGGTGTCCATAACCATGTTTTAGGTTATTGTTTTTTTTACGTTTTATACTGCACTTCATCCATTACTGTTTGTAGATCTTCTTCGTCTTTTCTTGCTGTTAAGGTAAAGGATCGTTCTGAATTCTAATGTCGTTATATTCGTTGCAGTACGTTACCGCACATCGCGTTAACTGGGCGGAAATCACTGATGTTATGGAACTGTACACAATTTGTGACGCAGTATCAGCTCAAATCGGTGGTTTGCCGGATAGCGTACTGCGACCTGCAATGTTGCACACTCTACAGCGACACCTAACAGAAGCTCAAACTGCTTGGATGAGAGACCATCTGCAATTTTTAATAAAGTACGTAAGGCTATTTCATTATAAAGGCCCGTTTAATTTTATGGCGGACCACTAAATACACGTAGTAGCAAAGACAAACGTTTTTCGTGACATCACTCAATTTTGCTCTTCCATTTTTTACAGAGGTTGGAAACATGAAGTAAGGAGCGAAGCGTTCGTTGATCGGCCGACTTTAGTTCAAATGAAAGCGGCCGAGTACGTACCAGTGGCACCAAGCAAGAAGCGATTCAGAGGGTTAATTTATGAATTTTTTTTTAGTTTCTGTCCATTCCTAGTCGAAATGGATTCATTGATTTTTCATTGGTTAAATTTGCTAACTCGTTCAGGAAAAATTCGGCGCAATCACGAGCTGGTCGCGTGTTAATGGGTGTTGGAGCACTGTTGGAGGCGCAACGTAGCAAGCACGTTTTCTTATATTTGTTCATGCTTTTGCATTATTCGTTTTATTTGTTATTTAATTGTTTTGCAGAATGGTAACTGAGGAAGGAGAGCTTGAAGTTGAAGAAGACGATGACGGTAATATAACATTGGGTGGAGAAGCTCTAAGCTTTGAAACATGGGCAAAGTTAGCTTGGAAATTTTCATCTTTTATGGCACGTAAAATTTGCTTCTAGATGAACAACGATAATGAGTTTTTTTTTTGCTGTTTGCTGTTGTTTGTGTTTTAATTTGCTGTTGTCCATGTTATCCGCTAGTCGTCGTACCTAGCTACAACAGTATTTTAAAAATGTTCACTTACAGTGTTAACTTGGTTGTTAACTGTCATGAGGGGTGATTACTGATGGTACTGGTAGACAGAAAACTAGCTGAGAGACAGGTGGGACGACCCGCATGGTGTTGTGGTGAACGCATTAGCCCCAGAAAGGCCAATGTGCGTTCGTTCCCTACCGCAGACACTTGCGGTCCGGAGTTTTGCGAATATCTCAGCATTATTACGAACGTTTATTTTGCAAATTTGTTCACTCAAGAATAATGACATAACAAATATTGTGCCTTCTTATTTTAGGTTAACTAAAACGAATGAACCAGACATTGTTTATGCGAAGTTAACGGATGATGAGCCTCCAGCAAAGAAGGCGCGAGAGTTGCACGACTTCATGAAATTCAAGTATCTTTTGTCGCACTATTTTTTAAGCTTTCGGCCTGCTGATCTGTACTTCGTGATAGTTCTTCTTTCGTTTTCCATTCTTGAGAAAGCAGTGAAATCTATCACCGATATCATTTCATATTACTTCGAAAATATTTTCTTTTGCAGACAAAATCAAAAAGAGTGGAAAGAGAAGAAAGTAGGTGCAATAAAGATGCGAATAATGCAGCAGGTAAGATTTGGTTTTTTGACGTGTTTTTCATCGTATTTATTTTGTAGTCATATTTGTTACGTATTTTGGCTCGTTTAGGCACGGGAGGAGCTTAATGCCCTAGACAAAAGTTTGGGAAAAGAGCGTGTATCGAAGGAAGCGGAAAATGGGAAGGAGAGGGTGGAAAAATTGTCTTCAGAAAAACCATCCAAGCCCCAGAAAGAGGTCAGTTTATTAAACTTATTGAATCGTTGCGAGTGCTGTGAAGGAATGCTTACCGACTCACGGTGACGGTTTTTTTTTCTTTGAATAGCTGTGTTTTTGACAGGAGATGTCCGTTGAGGACGAATGATGTACTTTCATCTATTATTTCACGTTTACTTGTGTTCTTAACAAAATCCGTCTTATAGACCGTAGAACATCTTTTCTTTCTGGGTGTACAGTTGACTAAGATTTGTGGTGCTAAGGTTTTCTTTGTTGGAAATAGTTTTATGGTTTAATCATAAAAGCTGAGCTGTGACTTTTCCAGACCTTTTGTTTCCTGTTGACTACACCTATTATTCGGATAAAAGAAGCGAATTCCTACTGGTTAATTACTCATAAATGTCATCGCTAGCACACATATGACAAATTCTTTACAACATGGATACCTAAGTGTGAGCTTATATGTCACAGTTCGACATCCAATGTGATTCACCCTGAACACTTTGAGGCAGTCGAAAGTGACAGTGTTATTCTATGGAGAGGAGTGAGCTATGTACATGCAGGACGCACATCAAACTAGTAAATTTTTCACTCTTCGTTGAAGTAAATTGCTAGCTTCCGGTCGCTGAAAGGTTGTGAGGGAATAGGAGAAGCTGAAGGTGTTTATGTAACAACTTTTAGTGATGGATTCCATGAAAAGCTTAGGAGGTTTTGGAATGACTGCTTGAGAAGAACGTCAGGTTTTTGATCGTGTAGAATCCACCAAACTACGGTCCGTGATATCTAGTGCGAGGTTTTAATTTCTCTCCTGACGCGACATTACACACTGTGCACATTCCAGCACTTATTTCATGCAGCTCGTTCGCTTACATCCATTATCCACTTAAGTCTCCAGATTTAAATATGGGTGTGGCTGCTTAACGATTTCTGTTCTTGTTTATGAACGTCGTTGCATGCTGATCGAGTCGAATTTCCTTCGAATCTCATGGTAGGCGTACTAGGGCGTTCTCAAGTTTTCACCCGATTCTGTCGCCCGCGAATGGATAAGTGAGGTAATCTCAGAAAATTCTGGTAGAAATCTGTTGTCTACGAAGGTATGGGACGCGTGGTTGGCTCAATGCACAGTCGAACGAAGGGCATGCGCTTATTGGATAGCATCACCATCACTGCGCAATCCCCATCCGGAGGTTTAAATTGGTCTTTAATAACATAGCAGCTCGTTTTTTTTTTTTTGAAAGTTTTTACTGAACTACGCAAAAGAACTTGAATCTTTTCGCCAGCATTATTGAATATAAATCTAGGAGAATGGTCGTTTTGAAGGGCTGTCTCTATCATGTCGAAGAATTTTCTTAACTTTTCATGCTTCGCCTTACATTGCAACCAATGGGAAAGAGAAGCTTTACTTACAGAAGTTCTTGTGATGTGTAGGAGCAAGTATAAGAGTAGATATGCGTGTTTTAATTCGTAATTATAACAGAAGTTAGAGGGGCAGATAGCACAGTGGTGGTGGTGCCGATCATCACGAAGACCGTGCTGGTTCTCCAGGCTCACCAAGCCTCACATATCTCTGGGGTGGGGAAATTTGCACCGGGATTCTCTGGGAACGAATAAATCTTTGCAGTCCAATTGGGAATGCTGAGCCCTGCTATCTCGTGACTCCAGGGAGAAACGACTCGACCAGCATGCAACGGCATTAGAGATGAAATCAAACATTCCCAACCAGTAACCGAAGCCACGTGTGAAAGTTGGAAGACATTCATGGACTGATGCGAGGAAACGAATCGAATTTGAGAATTGCTGGGATTCGCACAATGGACGTAAAAACGGGTCGTATGAAAAATTTAAAAAAGAGCACATTGGAGGCTTGACTCGAATTTGTCTGACCTTGACTTTCAGAAATTTTTGTTGCAATTTATCATCATTTGTTTCTAAAACCGTGGATTATTCGAATGGTTCAGTGTTGCTCATTCTATTTTCTGTGCGTCACTTTTTTTTTTACCAAGGGCGTGGAGAACTGTTACCACACTTCTTTGGTATCTGGGAAGCTCTGTCCGCTCTGTTAAAGCTGATGAGTGCTTGTCGTGGAGACTTAGGAACATCCTAGCATGGTTAAATCAGGATTTCAGAGCTTATCTACACCACCAGCATTCAGTGGTATTCGTAAAAAGGACGAAAGTTATCCAGTAGCTGCTAGAACTACACTGGAAATAGAAAGTCTTTTGTGGGCATTGAGCAAGGGGAAAACGAGTTTAGTGAAATTGCTGGGATTCGCACAATGGACGTAAAAACGGGTCGTATGAAAAATTTAAAAAAGAGCACATTGGAGGCTTGACTCGAATTTGTCTGACCTTGACTTTCAGAAATTTTTGTTGCAATTTATCATCATTTGTTTCTAAAACCGTGGATTATTCGAATGGTTCAGTGTTGCTCATTCTATTTTCTGTGCGTCACTTTTTTTTTTACCAAGGGCGTGGAGAACTGTTACCACACTTCTTTGGTATCTGGGAAGCTCTGTCCGCTCTGTTAAAGCTGATGAGTGCTTGTCGTGGAGACTTAGGAACATCCTAGCATGGTTAAATCAGGATTTCAGAGCTTATCTACACCACCAGCATTCAGTGGTATTCGTAAAAAGGACGAAAGTTATCCAGTAGCTGCTAGAACTACACTGGAAATAGAAAGTCTTTTGTGGGCGTTGAGCAAGGGGAAAACGAGTTTAGTGAAAAAAGTGGCGGGATTGGCACAGTTTGTGACCTCAGGTCATTTTAAAAAGTGTGATGTACGGTGGTGATAGATCACGCTTACTGCGCTCAAGTGAGAGGTACTTAAATGTTTCAGTGATGTGGTGCCACGTAGAATGCGTATTTAGCATGAAAATAATACTCATGGATACATGGACTACCCTATTTACTGGTTAGGTGGGCGCCAACATAAATTCTATTCTTTGAAGATTTTCTGGTTTAGCCATTATGTCCCCTGGAGTCCCGATGTCAGCCTAGCCGAACCGAGCCTTTCTCATGTCGTCGCCACCGCTGGCAGTTGCCAGCACATGTGAATTATATGGGGACTTACACTGTTTGATTTGTTTGATACTGGGACAGTAGTGCTTTCTAGTATTGATTTGCTCTTATCTTGGCTTCCGGACGGAAACTGCGGGCTCCTTCTCAGCTTTGGAGGCCCTTCTTTGGAGTGAACACCTCGTTATAGATCGTAGCCCGACATTCAGAACACCTCCCAGCCACGATGAGACATAAACCCATAAACCGTTGTGAGGAGCATGAAAATTACACAGCTAAGAAAAGATTGTCGAATTCACCTGTATCACCTGTAGTCCCGTTGATCGTCGAGTGACTCGAGCGGGCGCCAGTAAATCCTCCATTTTTCCCTATCGCGTGCAAGAGTAGCCCAGTGGGTTCTCCTCGCTTTAGGGACTCGTCGAGCATCATATCTTTCTTCTAGGCTTTTCGTGAAGAACTCTGACCATCGCGTCGGTGGTCTTTCTGCAGTACGTTTGACATCCTAGAATGCTTTTCCCAGCCTCTGCAGCTTCGACCATTACTGCTGCTCTTCTCTCTTTAAGATCTTCTTTTATCGCCTGTCTGCATTGTTTCGCAAGTTCGGACGTTAGTTCGCGGTTGCCTGCAGCTCGTGCGAGTCCACGCTGGCGTATTAGCTCGAGAGTTTCTGGCGACAGACGTCTCTTGGTGACGTTCGAACTCTCAGCTTTCATGGCGCTAACGTGAAGATGTTCAATGAGCTTATCGTATTCTTCGTCGATGTTGTCAACAACGGCATCTTTACAACAGCCGACTAATCAGTTGAATAAGTCCCAGTTTGTGGTGGTTCTGGGACTTCGGAGTTTGAATTTAGCGGCTTTTTCTCCTTCCCTCGAGAAATAAAATCTTGCACAAAGGAGACGGTGGTCTGATCCCGTGTAAAATTTTGGGACAACACCGACATCGGTTAGGCAAAACTTCGTATTTACTATGATGCGGTCTATTTCGTAATGGTACTCTCCATTTGGGGATTCCCACGTCCATCGTTGACGGTAAGGCTTCTGGAATTGCGAGTTACTATGGATGGTTTTGGTCGCCGCGACAGACGTCTCTTGGTGACGTTCGAACTCTCAGCTTTCATGGCGCTAACGTGAAGATGTTCAATGAGCTTATCGTATTCTTCGTCGATGTTGTCAACAACGGCATCTTTACAACAGCCGACTAATCAGTTGAATAAGTCCCAGTTTGTGGTGGTTCTGGGACTTCGGAGTTTGAATTTAGCGGCTTTTTCTCCTTCGCCCTGAGATTTTAGCAGCCTCTCCGTACTCGTTCTACCCAACATAGCGAAATTGAGGGCTCTTTCGGTCAGGGAAATGAGGCCCCTTTTTTTTTTTTTTGCTGTGTTTAGCATATTTGATACCCACGTATAGCTTGCTGGGCTCTGAACGTGGGGGCTGTTTATACTCACGGGTAGCTTGCCAGGCTCTCCCAGAGTGGACATGGAGCTTATTTGTTGTCGGCGACTCCTAACCGCCTCCCATATACTTCCCTGTCATTTGATTGCAGGCTTTTGGCCGAGTTGACTCGTAGAATACAATCCGCATAAAGCGAGAGCGCACCCACACACGCATGCATGAATACGCCTAGCAAATACAGAAAGTATGTGCCAAATCGGCGCAGCAGAAACAGGGAGTCCATCCCCTGGATCCACCTGCGTCTCAGGGAAGCAATGGTCGCTTTTGGTCCGCGATTAACCCCCTATCCGCCACCTGGGGACGCGCCACGTAGCCTCGCGACTAACCGGCTCGAGATCCCTCATATGAGGGAGATCTGTGGTGTCGAATTAGTTGCATCAAATAAACCAGATATCTTTCCTTCATATACAACTGATTTTTAGTAACTTCTTATGTTCTGCTTGTGAATGTTTTTAGACACCTCTGTTTTAATTTTTCACTTTTTTTTTTCTGGAGTAATCGATTTTTACACATTTTAGCTGGACGAGGGTGAAATAGATTCCGAAGAGGAACGAAAAGAAGAGAAAGCGAAGAAACGGGCGCGAAGGAAAGCTTCTAGCTCATCAGATTCCTCCAGCACTTCATCTAGTTCTGAGAGTGATGACGATGGGGATGCTCGAAAAAGGCGAAGAAATAGGCGCAAAACTGAAAGAATGAAGGTATTAATATGTGTAATATTGGGTAAATCACGGATTGAAGATAGTTTTTAATTCTAAATCGTCTTTTAAACTATGAGAGGCTTGAAAGCGGTTTTTTCTTACGAAAAAGTCTGACTCTTCAGGGTCCTCAAGTACCGCCTTTATTCCAACGAATGTTCAATTATCGACATGTGATTATTAATTCCCTTTCCGCCGAGCACAAAACAGCATTTGCATCCGTATTACACCAGGTATTACTTGATTTTTTAAAATAAGATCTTTTTTTATACATCTTGTAAATGAGGCTTTACACGAAAGTCTCCATGTAATACTAGTTCTACTAAGATTGATGCTCATTATGTGATTCAGTATTTTGCATAATCATAAACGTCGTAGTTCTTCAAGTTTCTGTAATTTGCAATATAATATTTTTGGTGGTTATAAATAGTCCTCTCACAAGAAGTATGTTATGAGCTGAACAAACTTATGAGGATGCTCTTTTATGTGTTCAGCTCAACGTTTAGTAGTAATTCGAACAGGTAAGAAAGCGTAGTACTTGTGTCATTAGTACGCTTGCGATGTAGTCTAACCGATGCTATCGGTCGCTTTGTGGTCGCGACACTAGATTTATGTCAATTTCCTTTTCAACAGATGTTACGATCTTAGTAACCTTACAGTAAAGTGCTACGATTACTAAAGCGAAAAATCTGCTGATACAGTTCTTATCCTCCCAACGGTTTATCGCCTCATCGTGGTTGGGAGGTGTTCCTGGGTATCGGACTGCGGTGTGCAGCGGGGGGATTCGTCTTCCTGGCATGGTCTCCCAAGCTGAGAAGGAGTCCAGCCTTTCCATCAGGAAGCCTAGCTTAGAGTAGACCAATACCAGGATCCACCACTGTCCTGGTATTAAAGTCGCATGGCAGAAGATCTCCTTCTGATCCACAAAAGCTACGACTGCCTGCTGTGGTGAAGACCTGGTGCAGACTTTGGCCAGACTGTCCTTGGGATCCCAGGGAACCCCAATGGCTTAACCAGCACATTTCCGAGAAGTGGAAATTATGCTGGGGTTCGCCCAACCAGTGAGAACGAGCCGTTCAAGTGTTAAGTATCAAGCAAGTGCTCTTCCTATACAAATCCCTGTTTTACTTTTTGCTTGCTGCTTATTCTTTACCCATGGCACCATGTGATGTGAAATGCAACCACAAAGATGCTGAGATGTGAGCAAAACTCAGAACCTCAGGTGGACTTCGAATCAGTGTTTACACTTACCGTTGGGACGTGTGCTATCCACCACACCAACAGCTTCAACTTAACTAGATTCAATTCCGATTTGTTCTCCCCAGATCAGTTCTCCTGACGAGTGATTGCTGATAGTACAGATAGAGTAAAAACATAGCTGAAAGACGAAGCAAGTGGCCGGACTGGTGTGGTGGATAGCGCGTGAAACCCGATAAGAATAATTACGGATTCGAAGGCTTTTGAGGTACCAAGTTTCGCTCATTTCTCAACATCTTTGTGGTTGTATTTTACAGCCAGTTAAGTTTCACATCGCTGGCACAAATTTTTTTTTTTGCAAAAACGACCTATTTGGGATACCTGAAATTCTCTTCGTAAACAGGGTATGTTCTTCTTTGAATCTCCGATATTCTCTTGCCTTTTCGAAAATGTAAGGGCATATTTTGAATGTGCTCTGCTCTCTACTTTCCTATACCTTAGAAATTTTCGTAGAATATACAGCATGCAGTTGTTCACTTTTCACCATTTTTATACTCCCGTATAAATGGTTTTTGTGAAATGGCACCTAGGTGTTATACTTTTGATAATGATTACAGATCTTGTTTCCAGATATTTCGTAACTGTTTGAGCGGGCAGAACTGTTAAACATAAATTGGTGCTTAGTTCTAGTTTGCAACATTTAAGTACTGTCAAGTTATCTGTCTTCATTAAATAGTCTGAATTTGCAGTTTTTGCAGTTTTTTTTTTGCTTAATTATGTTGGAAATTTATATGAGGTTCAGAAAGGGCCTTAGATATGTAAAGGAGTGGTCCACTATCCAGTGGGGATATCAGTATTTGCCGGGTTAAGGATATGACAAAGGACTGAAGTGATGTCCAAAGAAAAGCGTTGTTTTTGACTTCAACGATTTTCTCAAAGTGAACATCGAAACGATGTAAGTGCATGTGGGACGGTTCCCTGGGCCTTTTTTTTCTTACTTTTGGACTTCCCATCTTTGACTACTTTTTTTTTTTTTTACAAATTTTGTACCTTTGCTGTTTGCTGTTTCGTTCTTTTCGGTTTCATAGTGCGTTTGGGCCTAAATAGTTCAGTGCTTTTTATTCTAATATTTCTCATCCCGTTTATAGAATCTCTACTTAACTTTTCTTAGGAAGGTTTGCCGTATTAAACTTGTCTTGGGAAGATTTACTTATGTATTTCAGTCTTAATTGGTCCACATTTTCACCTAGTGCGATCTTTAGGCTATTCTATAGTCTTACATTGCATCTGCTATACAGCAAAGCCTATAAGGTGAAGGTGTCCACTGTGTAACGGCAAGAAAAGTAAATGTCTATGTTAACGAGTTTACGTATTTCTTTTGGGAAACGTTGCATTGTAAGTTACGGGGACACAGCGATCTACTACGTGAAGGTTGATTTAGATGTGGCTGATACTTGTAATAGAGTTTCTCATAATTCTACACATGGTAAGTATGACAAAAAGTGGCAAGCACGGTGGTGGGAGGCGCCCTGCAATACACATGGGATCGATTCCCACTTTCCAGCCCTATCAAGCCTTCTATCTATTCGGGGTCGACCACTGTGCCTGGAAACATTTTCTCCCTAATCACT
Organism: Angiostrongylus cantonensis; assembly: GCA_009735665.1. Taxonomy (NCBI): domain Eukaryota; kingdom Metazoa; phylum Nematoda; class Chromadorea; order Rhabditida; family Metastrongylidae; genus Angiostrongylus; species Angiostrongylus cantonensis. Next base: position 22,457 of record MQTX01000264.1, on the reverse strand, counting down.
TCTTTTGTAGGAAATTCAATAGAGAAGACTGAAATACCTTCTGATTTTTCTAAGAAGAAAACTTCCACCACTTATTCCGCTGTCACTGGGGAATTTCTGTGTTGAAGCGAAATCTGCCCCTTTTTTTTACTTTTTGGTCTCTTGCATTTTTATTGTCTTTAGAGCGTTGTTTGAAGTGCAAGATGCACAGGAATAAAATTGGCGAGTTTAAAGAATAGCGCGTAAAGTTAATAGTTAGACGTTTTGACTCTTATTTTTAGGGTGTGTCAAGAACATTTAAACAAATCAATTTTATCAACAATTTAAACAAACAAAACAAACTTGCTGTCTTTTTCAGAACCAGATGTTGCGAAATTGTTTTATCTCATTTTCTGCACTATATCACCTGTATCACTTGTAGCCCCGCTGATCGTCGAGTGACTCGAGCAGGCGGCAGTAAATCCTCCATCTTTCCCTATCGCGGGCAAGAGTAGCCCAATGGGTTCTCCTCGCTTTAGAGACTCATCTTCGTGTTTCGTTTCGTTTCGTGAAAAACTCTGACCATCGGGTCGGTGGTCTTCCTGCAGTATGTTTGACATCCCGAAGAATCCAGTCACTAACAACTCTTGCCCATCGGTTATCATTTATACGCACTACGTGTCCGGCCCACCTTATCTTTGACTGTTTGGCGTATAAAACGGTATATTTGATTTTTGATCGTTGACGCAGGTTGGAGCTTCCGATTCTATCTTATACTTGTATGAAACGGGGTACTCCTAGCATCGTCCTTTCGACTGCGCGTTCGATAACGCTGAGTGATCTTTCATCCTGCTTACGTAGCGACCAGGTTTCTGACGCATACGTTAGGGCAAGAAGAACCGTTGAGTCGAAAAGGTGGGCACGGAGTCGGGTGTTCTTTGTTCTCTTCACTACAACCTCGATGCTCTTGAAAGCTCATCATATTGATTTCCCGACCCAGATAGACATTACTGGAGCATTCGGAGATATTCGTTCCTTTGAGCGTGAATGGGGCAAACGAAACCAATCCATTCATCATGAACATCGTTTTCTTTAGATTTAGTCGAAGACCAATCTTCCCACACGCTTTATCAAAGTCCGGATTGGGCGATAGTTGCCTAAATCGTGTAGGTCGCCCTTCTTGAACGACAACACGGTCTTGCTTGTCTTCCACTGAGTAGGGACCTTCCATTCAGACAAGTAACGTGTGAACAGCCGAGCCAGCGTGTTTGCGAGGACTGGCGGAAGGTTCTTAAGATGTTCTGATATTATCCCGTCCGGACCTGGTGCTGTTCGATGTTTCACCAACGAAATGGCTTCGGATTTCGAAAGGGAGAACCGGTGGAACAGCATATCCATCCTTATTTATTTTATATGACGGAAGATGGACGTGGCTATCGAAGAGATCTGAGTAGTATTCGTGGATGATTTTCTCCATTGCCTTTCTGGACACTGTTATTGTTCCGTCTGGGCGTCAGAGTGCAATCATCTTGGTCTTGTAATTGGCCAAACTTTGGTTGGCTTTGTGAATGCTTTTTCCCTCCTCCCCAGCTTCGACCATTACTGCTGCTCTTCTCTCTTTAAGATCTTCTTTTATCGCCTGTTGGCATTGTTTCGCAAGTTCGGATGTAAGTTCGCGGTTGCCTGCAGCTCGTGCTATTCCGCGCTGGCGTATCAGCTCGAGAGTTTCTGGAGACAAACGTCTCTTAGTGACTTTCGAACTCTCAGCTTTCATAGCGCTGACGTGGAGGTGTTCAATGAGCTGATCGTATTCTTCGTCGATGTTATCGACAACGGCATTTTCCCAACAGCCGACCAATGAATTGAATAAGTCCCAGTTCGTGGTGGTTTTGGGACTTCGGTTTTTTTATTTAGCGGCTTTCTTTCCTTTCCGCGAGAAATAGAATCTTGGAAGAAGGAGATGGTGGTCTGATCCCGTGTAGAATTTTGGAACAACGTTGTCATTGGTCATCGGCAAAACTTTATATTTACTATGATGTGGTCCATTTCGTTATGGTGCTTTCCATTGGGAGACTCCCACGTCCAGGTTGAGGGTGGGGCTTCTGGTATTGTGAGTTACCGTGGATGGTCTTTGTCGCCATGATAAACTCAGAGAGCCGCTCACCTTGTTCGTTCCATTCTAATCCATGGGCCCCATTGTGACGTTCTTCAGACGTTCTTCTTAGACCCATCTAGGCATTGAAATCTCCAATGGAGAATGCATGGTCTTCTCTGTAGAACCTCTGCAAGTCCATGTAGAACGCTTCAACTTCTTCTTCGTCGTAGTTTGATGTTGGCGCGTAAACGACGAAGATTGTCAAAGCCGGTGTTGATCCACATCTTTTTAATCGTAAACGTCCGATTCAGGTTTTAAGCTGTTCGAATGAATCGATGTGCATGGAAAAACTCGTGTCGACGAGAACGCCGACACCACCTACTCCTCTACTGTCGCATGTTCCGAGGAACAGTTCTTCTCTCGTGTTATAGACGGCGTTGAATAGGTAGCGTCGTCTATCTCGGCCAGGCCGATGACGTAGTACCTTATCGGATGCAAGTGTTCGTTCATTATAGGTACAGATCGTCACCGTAGTTCTTGATCCAGGCAGCTCCCATCAGCCCTGTGAGATTTTAACAGGTTCTCCATACTCGTCCTACCCAATGCTGCGAAATTAGGGGCTCTTTCGGGGTCAGGGGAATGATGCCAGTTTTTTTCTTACTGTGTTTAGCATGTTTGATACCCACGTATAGATTGCTGGGTTCTGAACGTGGGGCTGGTTATGCTCACGGATAGCTTGCCAGGCTGTCCCAAAGTGGACATGAAGCTTATTTGTTGGAGGCAATTCCTTACTGCTTCCGATATACTTCCCTGTCAGTTGATCGCATGCTTTTGGCCGAATTGACTCGTAGAATACAATCCGCATACAGCGAGAACGCACCTACACACGCATGCATGAATACGCCTAGCAAATACAGAAAGTATGTGTCAAATCCCCCCCAGCAGAAACAGGGAGTCTATCCCCTGGATCCACTTGCGTCTCAGGGAAGCAAAGGTCGCTTTTGGTCCGCTATTAACCCCCTATCCGCCACCTGTGGGCGCGCCACGTAGCCTCGCTTCTAACCGGCTCGAGATCCCTCATATGAGGGAGATCCGTGGAAGATCTTATCATGTGAAGGAGGAAAATATGCTTAAAAGGTCCTAACTTGTTGATACATTGTTTAATTCGTCGGCATAGAGAGGGTATATCATTATGGTTTGGCAACAAGCGTTTGTATCCTTATGATTGCTGAGGTAAGACGGCTAAATTATGTTATAGAAAGCGTTGCCAATGGCTAACCGTAGTCTAGCTATGCGGATAATGTCGTCCGTTTGATGTTGTTGTCTCGTAACGATCTGATCAGATTACACTCACTGTTCTATCATTTTTCGCTTGTGGTTGCTCATCGGCACTGTGTTTGATGTTCACTCGGAACGTTTGTTCGGGTCTACCTAAATAATTGTGGTATTTGGGTCGTGGTCTAGTTTGTGTCACCTATGGTAGCATTATTACAGGCTATTAGGTCGTGTTACGCACTCTGTAATGGTGTGAAGTGATGTTATAATGATGTCAAAGTGTCTCGTTACATAAAATCATCTTCATTCACTTGTATTTTCGGGTTTTCTTTACGGCTTAAACGTTCTGTTTAAGAACAAGTTAGCGTAGTAGTCGAATTAAGCCGCATCTGTGTTTAGAAATGTTTCCTATTGGTCCCAGAGCATCGTTTATCCTTAGTCCTCATCCTTATACCAATTTCTACAGTGAAATGTTTTCAGTGTACGACCTCTGTATACTTCAGCAGAGACAATTTAGCTGTTGAGTTTAGCAAAATTTCAAGTACTAATGGCTTTATTACTGGCTTTCATCAAGTTGTGTAGTTTGGATTGCATAGGAAAACATATTGTTCCTAAGTTTTGGCTTTATTAGGTTATTGCTAATCCCAGCAATGTCGTATTTGAAGAACTCTTCCTGTATAGTCTTTGATATCATCTAGCAAAAAGTTTATCCTTTCCTGAGACTTTTGATTGCTTAAAATATTAGACTAGCTTTGATTTTTTAGCCAATCTGTATTAAGAACTGTACCACATCTTCATTTTTCTGCATGAATTTCTGTGAATCAGCAATATCTGTCATTGTAAAAGATGGTATGGTTGACATTGTCATGTTTTATTCTTTTTTATCGAATATTTAAAACTTGGTGGGTTTTATGAATTGGATTGAGTGCGCGGTTCTGAATACTTTGTACACTTCAACTTCAAGCAAACATATCTCACTTCATGGTGAGCCTTATTAATTGAAATCAAGACATCAAGAATCCACAGCTGTCTGCCAGTACGATACTACTTTTCTTATTCTACCAAAATAAAATCCTAACTTAAGCCTGTACATTGCATATTACCGGTTTTTGATAAAAGGATAAAGGATAAAGCTCTCGGCGTTGCGACCACTGCGCTACACGCGCCGGTCTTTGATAAACATTACAGAAATAACATCATCATAGGCATCTACTGAACAAACTAAGCCTTTAATATTAACCTTTTATGTTCTGCATACTACAATTTTTCACATTAGGGTATTATGTGAGATACAACCACAATGATGCTGAGATATTTTCAAAACCCTAGCCGGACGCGTTAACCTCCGAAAAACGTAAGAGCATATTCAATCCCCACTGCAAACCTCTGCTGTTCGGAATTTTGCAAAAATCAAAGCATCAGTGTGGTTGTAAGCTTTCAGTATTTTCGTGATATGATAACTAACGTTTACGATATTCAGATGAAATCTTCTGGTCGACCAGGCATATCACAATCAGACCAACAACAAATGCTCACTTTCCTTTCGAGCTTCAGTCGATAATGCCAGAAGTATGGATTTCTATAGGTTCGCCTTCTGTGGAGCATGGGTGGGTCCGGTGTCGTTCTCATAGTCGTAGACAAAATCTTAAGGTGTTCTGTCAGCATGATCAGATTTTCCGTTAACAGCCTAGTGAATTCGTGATCATGTCCGAAAAGAAAGTATAGATAAGGATAGGATTTACTGGACCTTTTTATGTAAACAATATCTCATTTCGGGCTACCCTCATAGTGGTAATATGTTCGCGTTTAATACGAATCTTATGAATGTAGTGCATTCTTATCATCGGATGCCATTCCCTGTATTACCCTACTGGATTTTTTTTTTGCCTCATTATGTTGATTACGTTGCAATTAATCTTTCCTGTATGAAGATCTAATCTGAGCACGTTTACCTGAGCAAACGGTTCTTCTAGAGCCGTTGTTTTTCCTGTCAACTTGTCGATACCTTGCAAATATGTCATGATCTATGAGATATTACTCTATGTTGTTAATTTTTGATGAAGTTTTTGATTGTTCTGTGCAGTTGGAAAGCGGGTTTGTTTTGGAATTCTATCGTATCATTGTGTTCCAGTATTATCGTTAACATGGTGAAGAATGACCATATGTGCTCAAGGTACTAACACATCATCTACTGATATGAAAACATCCTTAAGACCTTTCTTAATTTAATCTTAAGTTAATAGAGTCGTTTTTTTTCGTTTATTTTATTTTAAGTTAATAGACGTCGATCGATGCTTTGAAAGGCATGAATTGGTAGGTTGATAAATTTAACCTTCCATTCATTTTATTTTAAGTTAATAGACGTCGATCGATGCTTTGAAAGGCATAAATTGGTAAAAACATGAATTCGATCGGCTGTCAACGACGTTTTAGAAGGCTATTCATGCTATCTGCCGTGAGAAAAACTAAACAAATCTCCGAAGTTGGTCTTGAATTCAGACTCCAGTGTTCACAAAAGTATATGAACCAGGAGTATATGGACCAACTGAATGAACTAGTCTTCTATTTTTTCAAATCTTTGAATCTCTGTTGTCTTTCTGACATCTGATTTCTCATTTGAGAGCACAAATTTTTTTTTTGAAAAGTTATCTGGTCTCAGAATTTGTGGGATCAGCAATATGCATATGATATTTCGTCTTGGGTGATGTCTTGCTGACCTTTCACACCAGGGTTGCGGGCCAACAGCTGACCCCGGACGGAACGGCTGTTGTGTTTAATTCAAACTGGCCGAGTTCTGGCGTGCGACGTGGTTGCATTCGCAATTGGTGCACATAATTAGTGACCCCTTCGCGATCTGGGTCTTTCTGTTGGCGAACCACTATCATCCCGAATGGATTTTTGAATATAGTACAACCGTGGGACTTTGTGTTAACTTCGATTACGACGTGATGTAATTGACGTAAATTCCACGCGATACAGGAATTTTTTTTTTACGAAAGGTTACGGTAGGTTAACGGTTTTCATCGGTTTGCCGTTAACAAGAAGCTTCGACAACACTGACTAACTGTGTGTTTGGGAACTGATTTCAATGCTAAGATCAGGTCCTGTGTATCAACAGGAGAGACGTTTATTATTCGTATCAACGTCTACATACAAATATTGTGACGAATATTTTCTTATACAACAATATTGAGCCATTGTAATGTTTCGACTAAGTGAAGATCTTTTAGAAAACATCAGTTGGTTGAGAGCTGATTCCGTATTTTTTGATAGTGAATGATGAAAAAAGAAGTGAAACGGATAATGCCACAGGATCAATGATAGCATGTATCAACCAGCGCCATGTCTGAAAGCACACGTAGGTTACGGTGGCAACAGATAGAATGGTGTGTCTGTATGTCTGCAGATTTACGTCGGTAAATAGACGATTGCTGTACATTCAAATGTGTGTACACGGTACATTCGGATAACGATATAGCGCGTTCCCGTCAGTACCCAACCAATATTTGCACATTTGCGGTGGAAACTGTTAGGTGAACTACTTATTATGTCTACATGCAACATTAATGGTGTTGTAAGCCGCTAATGGTTTGCATCTGCAGTTATTACGATGGAAATACGCAAACCCAAATAGTTATTTAGCTTCCATTTGTCAAGAGAATCCACAACGGTCTTCGTTATTAAAGTTCAGTAAAGTTGGAGCACGTTCTGCACTACGGAAAATTATCTCTACCTTAACAATCCAGTTTGCAGGAATAGTAAGCAGCTTAGCGAAGGGCACACAAGCGAACACATTAATCACGGAGAGGATGGCGAAGAGAATTCCGAACACGATGGCGGCAGGAAGACCGATTATTAACGAACAGAGACGATAGGCGAATCCACGAGTCCACCTGAATAACGTTGCTGACATATATAACGACCACTGATCCACACATATTACCTCCTAACGATGGAGGAGGCAAGTAAAGTTGTTTGGATCTGGATAAGGAGTAAGTCGTATTTCTAGACTGACATCCTTTAAAGTATTATAGGATGCTGTGCTATGTTTAATTTCATGGGAAAGTTATACAGTATCCATCGTTGTTCGTGCAATCTTGAAGTTAACCTATCATAAATAAAAAATACTCACAGGAACACCCTGTAGACGAGTCGCCACACACAGTCCCACGAATGTTGCGTATCCGCTTCAGCGAAAATGTCTTCGAAACCAAACCTAATGTGCTCATTGATTCCCTGAATTTAGTTATTAACAAAAATCATCAGCTTGCGCTCTTGAAGCCCGTTCAGCACCTAGCCACTTACCTTCTCGTCTCGATTCACCAGATCTATTCCTATTGAGATATGGTCGCATTTTTGTTGCTCTTCACTTTTATGCTTACCCCACCAACATTTCTTCTTTGGCTTCTCCTCGGTGGCAGCTTTCTCTTCTTCATTCTTTGGCGGCTCTTCAATGACCGCCTTCTTTGTCTTGAAAAAAATGCACGGCTTAAAAAACCAGATGTTTATTACTACATCACCACTTCCTATTGTTACTTGTTTCTTTTTTGCAAAGATATTTCAATTAGAGCAATGAAATGACTAGCACAATTACATTAATCGCACGTTTTAATAATTTCTGAACTGCTAGCTTTTCCACTTATAAGGTTTGTGTAAAATGATCTGCACCTTTTTGAAGAACCACGACTTCTTAATCGCATTCGGTGCTGGAGTCGCATCTTCTACGGCTCCCGCAGGCGTGTCGGTGTCCATCTTAAGTGGCACCTGCTCAAGTTCTACTGGTTTTTCGCGTTCGGCAGACATTTGTGTTCTATAATCGATAACTTTAACTTAAAATGAAATATGGAATTCTAAGATAATAAGGAATAGTTAGCAGAGGAGCTACTATTTATTATCGAGAATTGGGAAAAAAATACTTTCAGCAGATTCTGAAACTCGCGTGATCTCTACTTTCTCCTAGATTTCTTTGAATGTTAAGCGGTATATGTACAGAACTAACGGTGAGAGTAATAGAAAAAACTGGACTTCAGAACGAATTTTAAAGGTGAGTTTGTAATTACAGTAATATGTTGATAAATGCGGAACTGTGTTGAGAATATGGCAGAATAAGAATGCTGTCGTTGACAAGTTGCGTTGAGTGGCGTCGTGTTGTGCAAATGTCGTTGACAAAGGCTGCATATGAAGGAGGGTCAGCGAGCCCCCGGATGAGGTCGTCGTTGACACGCCCATGATGGTGATCGTAATTGGTTCATCGACAACGCTCTCCGGTCATACTAATTCACTATTTTGGCCTAGCGCCAAACCCCGCCTCTACCAGGGTTAGGAACGTGGTTCAGTTTCCGATCTGCATCTGCATCATCATCATCATCATCATCATCATTATCACGAACATAGTCGTCATCAGTTATTCTTCAAACATTGTTAACGAATATGTTGTGATTACCAGAATAAGGTGGTTTAAATTGAAGAACGAACAAATGATCTACCGTACTTTTCACCTGATTGCTAGTTCGTTGTACGTGTCTGTTTTTTGAATTTTAGAGGCATCGCGAGGGGAAGCGTAGAGGATTATCGTCAAATGGAAAACCTTAGGAAGAGAAATATAGTCAGAAGGTCGAAATGCTGCACCTGTTACATGGTTCTAGATATCTGATATTGCTCTTCTGGGACATAAATATTGCCTTTATTATTTGGTGTTTTGATTACTTGAAAGACCCATCTGTATGAATCATGCGGCATTCACTATAGTTCATAATTTCCTGGCATTTTTCTTTGTTATCAGCTGCTCTGAGCTTCACGAAGCTATGGCTTGCGTAGGGTAATGTTCACAGATAATTTCATGTATTGATCATAACAGATAGTGGTCGGTGACTGTAATAGAAGCTTGTGACTTGTGACTGAAACACTGCCTTGTGACTGAATTTCTTGCAGGACGACACCAACTGTTATTGTATAATAGGCAGGCAGATCCAGAATAATAGGCCGAAGCATTCAAATTAATGGCGAGTCGAGTCATTTCTTTCAAATTTCATACATTCTTACATTAAAAAGAGTAGGGAGTAAACAAAAACGGTTAAGATTGTGATTTCATACATTCTTAATTTAATCCCATTTCTTAACGCATTGGTAGCAAAAAATAGGCACTTCACAAATGGATAATGTGTGGTTACACAATACAAAGAAACCTATGTTCTAAAACAAAATAACTAGTGAGATACCGTGTCTAGAAATCCGTAAGAAATCTGAAGGACTAAATATTTCTTCTGAAGGACTCATTTTAACATAGGCAATATGAACATAATTACTTGTAAATCATAATGCTGCGTGATTTTCATCACTCCAATCCATGGAAATCTATAGAGAAGCGTGCACTTCAGAGTCATTTGCCTACCAGATAGGTGAAGAATGAAGAAAAGTTCTTTAATCTTAAGAGAATTTTGATTCCGAGATTCTAAAGTTCTCCAGATGGTTGTGTTTCTGTTACTGTGAATACGTAAAATCTGCAGTATAGTCGGTTATAAATCATACGAATGGTGCAACTTGGTGTGGATGTGTGTATGTGTGAAATGGGGAGGGGTTGGGTTATCGTAAAAATGTCAGAATGTGAGCGAATGACGATGTGAATGACATCCACCGACAAACAGACGACGATTGACACACGACCTAGACATGTCTTATGTAACTGAAGTGGCCCCAATGGGTGACAATCGCGGCCGTCGATTGACGGTGTCGAATATTGTTAGTGTTATTTTAGCACTTACTGATATCTTTTATTAACCAGTACCCCCATGCTTATATAAAAACACCTGATAGATAAGCGCAAAGAAGGACAGAAGAAAGAGAAGACAAGAAAAATAAGAAGGGTAAAATAGGAAAAGACAAGACAAAACACTGGCAGTCGGTGCGAATTCGACTACTCTAGTTCTTCTGATTCTGAAGGATTTCTGTATTGAATAGAAATTTCTATAAAGTATAGTTATAGAGTATAATAGTAAAATCACGACAATATTGAATGGTGCATGACGGCATTGAGTAATCCTGTTTGAACAGAACACACAACCTTAATGACAAATTAATGAGCTACAAGTGTACATTTTCTTATCAAAGGAAACAAAAAAGGAAAGAGTGAAACCATGGGAAAATGAGGACTGCGGTTCAAAAGTGTTGTGAGGGAATGCACGTCGAATGAAAATAACCCAAATGGGTGACACTGACAACACTGAAGACTTATGTGATTCCTTCTTTAGAGAATCGTTGTTTGACATTTACTATTGATGCTACAGAGCGGATATTGATAAAAAACGTGAAGAAGAGTAAGAAATATGGGATTGGGCACTTCAGATCTTTATTTATTCATGTTCATGGGCATCGTGGTTTGTAAGAGTTGCTGGAGAACAGGCTAGTGCAAATTTTGCCACAGCGCATTGAATGGTGATTAGAACGTAGAATGTTTGAGTGCATGCGATTCCACCTAGAACAATATATATGAGTTCTAGCAAGGAATAGATTGAATGCGATAGATCACGTGATAGACGAAGGTTTTTTCAAAAGCGCTAACGTCGTACTCTTTTTGGAGATCAGTGTAAGATATAAAGCACTTTAAAAACAAATTTATCGCTAAAGTATTTTTAGGACATGTCCTATAAGATATAAGATATTAAATATCTTTAAGGTGTAAGAAATATCTCCCTCCTGCTCGGTGGTGGTGATTGGTTGAATCGACAATGCCGTCTTCGTTGCTTACATTTGCCGCTTACTACAATCGTTTAATATTTACCTTGAGTTTCTACCCAATTTCCTTCCTAATTGATATTCATATTGCATCAGGGATAGTTGTTCGCTAGTTGTTTTCTAGTGACGCAATGGCTTAGGGACGAAATTGATATGTTGCTTGGATCGCCACCTTTCTGACCCGTACTGTAAGTACGGTATGCTCTCTTTACCTCTTTCTCAAAGCCCTTTGTCTACATGTAGTTTAGCCGTAAGATTCTGACGAAATCAAGAATAAACGTAAAATACTTAGGCTGAATGAGTTGACAATTTGTGGAAAATAGATTACTTTGATATATTTATAGTCTATACTGTATCTTTAGTTTGGAGTTCTCTGGATAAGGTGTGAAATACACGACAAGTTCAGATTTAGTGCGATAGATACTTAAAGGGACACGATAGTCAAGACATTGAAACGACCTGATTGACGTTGCTTCCTTTATAGCTCGTGACATGAAGACAGTGCCAGCAATATTAGAAACAAGGGCAAAAATTCTCACATTAGACATGATGAAAAAATGTGCATTCATTTGAAAGGATATGAGACAGGTAATTATAAGCATTATTAAGAGCGCTGTAAAACTGAGTGGTGGTTGAGTGATTGTGATTATTCCACTGTCTAAATGCACATCTGGCCTATACAAAGACGTCAGATGGCTTGCCGATAGGCCAAATCAGTGTCTTTATCTTCGTAGACAACATTTGGTAACACTATTTATTGCAAGGAATATAATGAGATACAGATCGATTGCAGTTGGAAAGAAAAAATTCTTTCCATTAATAGACTCTCAGAAGTCCACATAATAGTGGAGTTTTATCGTTGAAAAGGTGTAATCAAATGCATTCTCTATTGAATTTTACAGTACTGTACTGGAATCGATCTGAAGTCGAATTGCGCCAAGCGGTCGTACTAGATTCATTGCCCATTTGGGCATCCCAGATCAATCCCATTGACGGGTGATTGCTGATGGCACTGAGTGATAGAACCAGCTGAGAGACAGGCGAAACGAAGAACCCGCATGGTGTTGTGATGAACGCGTTAGCCCCGAAAAGGGTAATAGCTCGTTCGTTCCCCACTGGAGACACTTGCGGTTCAAAGTTTTGCAAATATCTCAGCATCACTGTGGTTGTATCACACATAATACTCCACCATGAAAAATTGTAATAGGCGGTAAATGAAAGGTTCAAATTGTGATTTCGACTAAGTAGGCACTAAGTGTTTTCGCAAAAATTAGGTGAATTTACAGCTGGGAAAGCACTTTTCGTGGAAATTATGTATTACATTGCCATTAAAATTACTGTGACCAGCTGAGATCAGATATTCAGATCAGATCTACTGTGCAATCGTCGAAGTCCACCACATTTCCAGAATTTTCTTTGATTCTTAGCCGTAATTTAGAAGCTTTGCAATTTCACCTTCTCTTTTTAATCGCCTGGACGTTGAGCTCTTTTCTACGCAATGTTGCTCTTTCTCATCGTTAGGTTACCTTGACGACGTACATTGAACGCTAATCATCCCTTCTCGGTATTCATTAAGGCACTACGGCTATCGAACTCATCAAATAACATGACAAAAAGCCGTTGATAGCCGATGGACAGGTTAAATATATATATATATATATGCATATATGTCTATATATGTATATATATACATACATACATACATACATACATACATACATACATATATACATACATACATACATATATACATACATACATACATATATACATACATACATACATATATACATACATACATACATATATACATACATACATACATATATACATACATACATACATATATACATACATACATACATATATACATACATACATACATACATACATACATACATACATATACATCTATATATATACATGAGCACTTACATGCATCGATATATATTTCATATATCCTAATTGTTTACCAGTCCATCGTGGCTAGTGTTTGTTCTTGGCAGCCAATTGGCAATGTATAGCTTGTGTGTCATTATCCATTAGGGTCTCTGATATTAAGGACGGATTCAACATTTTCATTCAGAAACCTATCCAAGAGTGAACCAGTGCCATAAATCACATCTTGTGAACACCATAGTGACTAAGTGACAGAAGGTGGGCAGTAGCACAACTTTCGATATTCTAGGGAGAGAAAATCTTGTTCAACCAATGAATTAAAACTCTTTGGAAAATGGGTTATGGCCCAAATACTTTTCGTAAGTTGTGAAAACGATTTATTAAGTGGATGATTAAAGTGAAATCCAATTTGACGTATCGAACTAAACGTCACTGGAAGTAGCAATAAATTTCAAGAATAAGGTATGAAACAGTAACAGCGGCCGGGAGTTCTGCAAATATATCAGCATCATTATGGTTATAAAACAGTTTGCTTGACAGTTGTCAATGGAAATATACGACGAGGAACACTTCATACTGAACTGGTGTCAACAGTAAGATTCATTACGTAAGCTATGGTATACGGTAGACGTACAAAAACGGGATCGTTAAGTGGCGGAGCTGTGCGGCCATATCTCTCCATTTCTCTTCCATATGGGCACCCATCGTAGTTTACGACTGCGCAATCTGTCGAATTGATGATCTTTAGGTAATCTGTGGTCCGTTCATAATAACACCGCTTCTATGTAGTTTCGTATTAAACACAAAATCTTGGAATCCACATCGGACTGACTCTTCTTAAATGTAAATGATGCTAGCAGAACTACTTATTGAACTCTATCGACTCGAAATATTTTCTGTGCTGAGTCGCGCAATGTGGTAAATCGGATACGTGATTTACTCCTGAATGCTGGAAACCGTGTTGAAAACTGATCACAAGCTATTTTTGCCATAAACTGAGGAATGTGTAGGTGCAAAGGATAAACACGAGATCTTTGTGTTCGAGGCTATACTAGGTTTACTTACATATTTTTCATTAAAATAGTTATAGTTATGTATTATAAGTACGGGAGCGGTAGCGTAGTGTTAGTGATCCCGCTCATCACATGAGTGGACTAATTTACTCATACAATGGTTGCACCCCACTCTGGGCTTGCCACGCCCTCATCCCTTCGTGACTGGCAAATTGATATTAGAATAGTGTTGTAGGTCGGTTGCATCAGTATTCCAGGGAAAACTGGCTCGACCGGCATTCAGTGACATTCATGACTAACATAATGAATTCTCGCGCCACAGCCGTGATTACATGCAGAAAGGTTGGAAGACATTTGGTCTTGAGTAATGTAGTATTTGGTCCTGAGTAATGTAGTAATTATCAAGAAGTAGTGTCTGAATTTTATTTATCGCTTATTTTTTTTATCTCGTAGCAATATTATGTGGAATACAGCCACATTGATGCTGAGATATGAGCAGAGCTCGGAATCGCAGGTGAGTTTCGAATCCTGCAGTTACTTTTCTAGGGGCTCACGTGTTATCATTGCCCCATTAAAACCATTGCCTTTCTTTTCTAGGAGTCATGTTTTTATCCTAACAGTGCTATTACCACACGTGAATTGGAATGGCATGACTGCACAAATCGGCACTGAGCCCAGTTAAGTTGAAGCTGCAGTATAAATCAAAATGGTTTAATTTTAAATTACTGCCTAACACGTGAGTCACTGAAAGGGTAGTCGCGGCTTCAAAGCTCACTTGGGATTCCACGTTTTACTCACATCTCAGAACCATTGTGGCTGTATTTCAGGTAATACTGCCTGTGGAAAAAACAGGCAACAAACTTTTGGCTGCAGCTTCAGCTTAACTAGGTTCAATGACGAAAGAAATAATTACCTGGACGGAATGTGTATTAATTTGAGCATTGTTCAACAAGTCAGGGCTTTCTTCTTGAGTGGACAAAAAGTAGTTAGCAACAATGAATACTAATTAATGGTTATTACTCCCGGCAAAAGAAACTATAATAAGTTAATCATGATTATTATTAACAACTAATTACAATAATTATTAAGAAGCTGTCTGCTCGAGACGAAAACATTGACCTACCAAAGGAATAATAAATATGTGTTTTGCATGCGTTGTGGGTACCATAACGTCACAAACATTTAAACCAGGACTTCATACGAAATGTGCCATGGCGTTTTCCTCTCTAGTGGGCAAAACTGTGCATGATCACCTCTATCCTAAGTGAATCAACGTGCTTTTTAAATTAAAGGAAGTGGGATACATAGCTGAATTGTGTGTTTCAGCACTTGAATGAGAACCATACTTACCTACTCGCTAGTTGTGAGAACCCCAGCATAATCACCATTTTGCGGAGAATTGCTGGTTTAGCCATTGTGTTTCCCTGAAGTCCCGTGCTCAGCCTGGCCAAAGTCTGCTTCAGGTCGTCACCAGAGGCAGTCACAGCCCTCGTGGATCAGAAGGAGATGTGCCACGGTGCCACTTTGATACCAGGACGGTGGTGGATCCTGGTACTGGTTTCGAACGAGCACAACAATAACATGTTTATACAAAGCACAACATATCTTACTATGGAAGGATAAAGGATAAAGCTCTCTGCTTTGATCAATCCTTGAGGAATGCGCCATGCATTCGACTTCATTAAGTATCGTTGGAGGTGATTGAATGCACATCCTTTCTTTTCTAGGAGTCATGTTTTTATCCTAACAGTGCTATTACCACACGTGAATTGGAATGGCATGACTGCACAAATCGGCACTGAGCCCAGTTAAGTTGAAGCTGCAGTATAAATCAAAATGGTTTAATTTTAAATTACTGCCTAACACGTGAGTCACTGAAAGGGTAGTCGCGGCTTCAAAGCTCACTTGGGATTCCACGTTTTACTCACATCTCAGAACCATTGTGGCTGTAT
Source organism: Angiostrongylus cantonensis (assembly GCA_009735665.1). NCBI lineage: Eukaryota > Metazoa > Nematoda > Chromadorea > Rhabditida > Metastrongylidae > Angiostrongylus > Angiostrongylus cantonensis. Next base: position 6,534 of record MQTX01000264.1, on the reverse strand, counting down.
TTCAGGTAATACTGCCTGTGGAAAAAACAGGCAACAAACTTTTGGCTGCAGCTTCAGCTTAACTAGGTTCAATGACGAAAGAAATAATTACCTGGACGGAATGTGTATTAATTTGAGCATTGTTCAACAAGTCAGGGCTTTCTTCTTGAGTGGACAAAAAGTAGTTAGCAACAATGAATACTAATTAATGGTTATTACTCCCGGCAAAAGAAACTATAATAAGTTAATCATGATTATTATTAACAACTAATTACAATAATTATTAAGAAGCTGTCTGCTCGAGACGAAAACATTGACCTACCAAAGGAATAATAAATATGTGTTTTGCATGCGTTGTGGGTACCATAACGTCACAAACATTTAAACCAGGACTTCATACGAAATGTGCCATGGCGTTTTCCTCTCTAGTGGGCAAAACTGTGCATGATCACCTCTATCCTAAGTGAATCAACGTGCTTTTTAAATTAAAGGAAGTGGGATACATAGCTGAATTGTGTGTTTCAGCACTTGAATGAGAACCATACTTACCTACTCGCTAGTTGTGAGAACCCCAGCATAATCACCATTTTGCGGAGAATTGCTGGTTTAGCCATTGTGTTTCCCTGAAGTCCCGTGCTCAGCCTGGCCAAAGTCTGCTTCAGGTCGTCACCAGAGGCAGTCACAGCCCTCGTGGATCAGAAGGAGATGTGCCACGGTGCCACTTTGATACCAGGACGGTGGTGGATCCTGGTACTGGTTTCGAACGAGCACAACAATAACATGTTTATACAAAGCACAACATATCTTACTATGGAAGGATAAAGGATAAAGCTCTCTGCTTTGATCAATCCTTGAGGAATGCGCCATGCATTCGACTTCATTAAGTATCGTTGGAGGTGATTGAATGCACATCTGGCTTTTACAATGACTCGCGGTGGCCGACCGATGTATCGAGCCAGTGCTGCTATCCTCTTAGACAAGTCTAGTGCGAATTTGCCGACCCCGAAGGGATGGAAGGTTTGGTGGGCCGTGGGCGCAGGGATCAGTTTCATGTATGTGTCGCAGTGGGGCCTCCAACCACTGCGCCACACGCGCCATATATCTTACTATTTTGTCTTAAAATACTATAACTGTATATCATCCACAATATCTTGTATCGAAAATTGTATGGGAAGTAGAGTTTTTAAGGCAAAACAAGAATCATGAAATTACAACGGATGTCTGGAAAAGTGTTAGCCTCTAAAAGAATCGAGCCCCACACCACTGTGCTACCTGCGCCCTGCCAATAATAATTAGCTTCTGTTAGTGAACATCGATGAAATTATAGTTTTAGGAGCCCTTTAGACGTGTTTCTTACTGTGTTCCTGTGTAACCATGATGTTTTTGCCGGTCATACTTGCGCTCAATCCTTCGAAAGTTATAGTTCTGAATAAATTCGAGATCAAATGAACAGAAAAATTGAACGAAAAAGCAAGAATCCTCCCATGATTCTATCAATTTACTAACTCTTTGGGTGCTTTGGGTATAAAATTATGTGCCGTCGCTTACACTTCATGGTACAGTCAACTCGTCCTCATAACGGTAGCTAATGATCTTAAGCAATGACTAGTTTTTGAACAAAACTCTATCAAGAGTCGCCAAAGCAAACGCTATTTGAGAAAGGGACTGCGATGTTCTATGGAAAGATTCCTTAAGCAATCTAGTCCGAATGTCCCAGTGAATCGGGAGTTGTGGTTTGTTCGATATCTATTAAAAAAAACATTCGCACAAATTCAAACAAGAACAAAACACGCAGCGATACAATTGATAAGCACGACTGTACAACCGATATCCTGCGCTGTCCAGATGAAGCCGTTCATGCACAGCAGAATGTTATGATAAGGCCACCGAATTATTAGTAAAACACAAATGTGATGTTTTGCCTTCGTTCTCCACTTCTAAAGCTAAAATTTTTATTTTTAAAGTTCTCCTTCAAATCAGCAAAACACTACAATATAACACATTCATCGAAAATTCCGGACTATTTGGAGAGGACACCGCCACAAACAGCTGTATACGTTTATGCCTTGATTAAACAAAGCGGGTTCGGACCATTAGAAAATCTGGTGAAACCACAACGAACACCGTTCACTGGAAGTGATGTACTCAGTTTCGTTGGTCGGTTTTTTATGGTTCGACTTTTTATTGCCGAGACCTTCTCCAGTGGGATTTTTAACGGATGTAGAAGTAGGCAACGTATTTCACTGTTTAGCAAAGTCGCGGTGAATCTGAAAAGGAAAATAAGCGGAGAAATAGTGTAAAAGACTGTAATTTCAAAATTTCCACGGACGACATGTATTCATCAATACGCTTCGGCCAAAATCCATTTACGGTGGAAGCGAAACAGTAGCCTTCTCTCTTTTCTCCATCTCTTCATATCTTCTTCGAACACGAAGTGTTTAGGAAAACGAGTAAAATTGTAAACGAAAACAACCCTGAACTGACCCGCCACTTGATAAAACGAAACACCAAAGAAAATTCGTCGTGAGGAACCTCATGAATGGACTGACATCAAGCCAACTGGAGAAAATGTGGTAGCTACAAAGCATTACGTAGCACAGTGTCGTGCTTAGAAAAGCCTAAATACACCACTGCATCAGTATCAAAAATGACCTTAATAAACACATTTGGCAGCATTTATGCGGCAACATAGTTGTGCACAGTCCTTTCAATTCTGCACGATATTTTTCCTTTCTTCCTCTCACATTCTATTACTCCGCGAAACCTATTGTGCTTATCACTTCAGAGTGATTTAAATTAAAAGGTAACAAGTTCCTCACGAAGTGACTAAAATTGGGAGTATACAAGCTCATGAGGGATCAGACCAAGTTTAACGATGGAGAGATAGAGAGTTCGGAGTTAACGCATTAGGGTTGTGGAACGCATTCAATTCCATTCGTACCATATTAAAGATGTATGAAGGACTATTTACCCTGTGTAAAAATTTTGGTAGCTTTGCAATATGCCAAGTGTACATCTGCTTATTTTTTCAGGTAAATCTAGCTTTGAAGGAATGGAGACAAAATATTTTAAATAAATAAATAAATAAATATATATATATAATTACTTACTTGGGTACCTGGGTGGCCCGTCTTCACTGGTTGTGCTAGTCTCAGCATAACTTCCATTTTTTTTCGATGTTTTGCTAGTTTAGCTGTTGGGCTTCGCTGGAGCCTCGAGGTCAGCCTAGCCTAAGTCTACCTCAGGTCGTCACCACCAGAGGCCTCTTTTGTGGATCAGAGCGAGATTTGCCACTACGCGACTAGTTTAATACCAGCGCTGTGGTGGTTCCAGGTATTGCTTTACTCTCAGCTGAGGTTCCTGATGTTAATCCCGAACTCCTTCTTAGCATAGGAGACCCTCCTAGGAAGATAAATCGCTCCGCTGTATATCGCAGCTCCACAACCAGGAACATCTCACAGCCACTATGATGCAGTAAACTGTTGGGGGCTTTTCCTATTCATGGCACAGCAGTTGGTTTTAATGGCGAACACTCCTTGACTACCATTTGCTTAGACTCCTATAGATGACAGCTGGTACTAACCTGTACTGTCATAAGCACTTCTTTGTGAAATCTTTGCCTGTTCTTGTCGATGCTGATAGTGTTTGCGATCCTCTGAAAAAAGCAATATGTGGTTACTGTATATTAGATTATGGAAAAACTAACTGAATTTTTTAATATTAATATCAATGTCTATTTTTTTATTTATTGTCTATTACAAATTTCCACAACAGGATATTACATACGAAACAATCCCAATGATGCTGACATATCTGCAAAACTTCGGACCGCAGATGCTTGTGGTGGGGTACGAAAGCGCTATTACCCATTCCAGGGTCTAACGCGTTCACCACCACATCATTAATATCAATCTTTGATGTTTCCATGTCACGTCACTGTAAATTAATTGGTCTTCCATCTCTATAGGAAACAAGCTGCTAATAAGCAATGCCTAAGAAATTTCGGTTTAGATCAGCGAATGGCAACAGACGCACTGCTACCAAGTCCTCTAAGTGATGAAGTAAATCACAGCCTATTCTATGATTTTCTCTGTGCAACATCAACATTATACATTTCTATAAAAATGACTAGACAACGGCTGCATGCTGTCTGCTGCAACGTACTTGACTTTCTTGTATAACATTACTGCGGAAGAGACTATAACGCTTGGAATGTCCATAAAAGAGCGGAGAAAGTAGTTATGTCTATACTGCTTCGCTTAGTATGGAAGATATAGTAAGCAGTAGTGGTGGACGCTTTGAAGACAAATTGACGATCTCTACATTGGAACGAGAAGCTGCCACGGTCTTTCGAAGACTTGCTGGATCGTAAAAAACTCCGAAAAGGTATCGAAGATATGAACGTTCCATTGTCATGGATTTCTTCCACGCAAGGTAGACTAAGTTCATCTAACTTACCACTGAAATATACCCGGCTTTTCTCAGTTACAGAAGTTTCCGTCTTAAATGGCCAGCGAATTGGAAGCTGATAAGGATGTAGAACGAGATCTACTTCTAAGACCTCGCTATAAAATCACACGAATTTTCGTCTGTCGGGCAGCCTGAATGTGCTCTCCCAAATTTATTTGAGAAGATGAAATCCACCGGAACGATGAGAACTACGGCATAAATATGACCACTAATTTTTTGCAGCCGTAGAAACAATAAGTCAATGAAAGATGAAATCCAAACAAGTGAAGAAAGATTTCATGTGGCATATAGCGGCGCATTAGCACAGTCAACACTTCTATATTATTCCTTTTCTTAATGTCTAGAGTATATTAGTATGCTAAAAATTTTTGAAATCCAGAAAACCAGACGTTTTAGAAGCCAAGCTGATAAAGTGGTCCTTAACATCAGCGCCTCACCGAACTACCGTAACGTCTAAGAGGGTGGTCGCAGAAAAGTCAACGTGGTGAATGACTTTGCCGGTGAAATCGATGCTTTCAGTCATTTTTTTTTTGGTCGAGTGAGGCACACTTGAAGCATTCCAGTCACACCGAAATAGAAGTGAATAAAGACCTCTACCTTTCTCATTTTTCGCAACGACACTATTGACGTGATATCCATAACAAATGAAATGGTGAAAATTATGACACCGAACAGAAAATCGCCATAAAATGAGAGATGATGACCACAGTCAGTGTTTGACACGTCAAAGAGTAGAGTTTCACTGTTGAAGAACATCCAACAACCGTCTGCAAGCAGCGTTAAAGTTAATTAGCAAGTGAATTATTTTTTTAGTAGTTGATAGTTCTCATTCGCATAGACTCTTGGTAAACAAAAACAGTAAAAGATGAAGATTTTGATGTTTAGTAAGATAGAAATTGAAAAAAAAAGTAGAAGAAACGGTGCACACTTAAGGAACTTATGGATGCGTCGTACTCTTTCTCAGCAATCGCGAAGTTGTTATTAAACATGCGCTTACTTCCACACAAAAATATACATATAACGCAACAACAGCTGACGTTTCGGCAGTACAACCTTCTTCAGACTCGTTTGTACATGCGTTCCACCAAGGAACGACATCTGATTAGAGTCGCATGTGGTTGACGACTGCCCAGCACTTCTTCCACAGTGGAAGGCGCGGTAAAAATGGCTCCGAAGAGGGCGATCGTGCCGAAACGTCAGCTGCTATTGTGTTGTACATGTGTTGTTGTATGGACGTAAACGCATACTCAATAACCTCGCGATTGCTGGGAAACAGTATGACGCATTTATAATCCAATGCCGAGGTTAATGGAAAGTCGATCCTGAGAAGTTATGGATATAATTGAATATGAAGCGAATAATGACGACGAGTGCTCGATTAATCGAAAATGTCTGCACAGGTCAGGTTTAATTCAGAAAGTTTCATTGACATGGGTTCTCTGAGCCCCACTACGGATATATTGAAACTGTCGAATAGCTAAATGACTGACTGTTCGACTCGCTCGAATAAGTCGAATGACCATTCGATTTACTTCAATTGGATGAGTGAACGTTCCACTCGTTCGAATGCACTTATCTTAGTGAATTCGTCTCATTCAAACATTAAATTGACGTACTACCAAAACAATACACTGCCTTTCTAGCGTTGCATCCAACACCGATAAACTAGAGTTATGGAATATTTTAGAACTACTCGAATAAATTTACTCGAATACGAATATAAGCGGTTTCCTGGATGAGAAAAAAAACACACCCGGATAATATAGGAGCGAATTTAGTACACTTGCTACACTAACAATAAATAGTATACGTTTCATGTTCTTTCTCGAGAACCAGTGTGCTTTCGACGCAGCGACGATGCTAATCATTCTACTGGCCGAGATGACGACGTTCACCACGTAAACTGCCGTGTTGAGCAATATAATCAACATCCCAACTCGAGCGTTGATCAATTGGTGATCCATGTCAAGATGCCTAAATAGTTATAACTGTAAGCAGAAATTGCAACCAAACGGATGCCAGCGCTCGACGTTTACCATTATTTCCTTAGGGAACCGTCGCCCATATGGACTCCATTAGCACCAC
>MQTX01000263.1:249072-273568 GCA_009735665.1 Angiostrongylus cantonensis | reverse complement strand
CTGAAGTATGGCGCCAGGTCACGCGTGATGACAAACAAGACACTATACCTTGCGGTTCATTTTTGAATTTTTGGAATTGATCCAAAACGCTTCAAGAGTTTTACGCGCTGATGTTTTCGATTCGTGCGTGAGTATAGTGACTCCTACTTCAAAATCTTCTCCGTTGTGTTCCTGCATCCTATGCGCGCCTAGTGGAGTGTTTGGTTTTAATTTAGCCTGAGGTATGGTGTCAGCTCACGCGTGATGACAAGACACTCCTCCTTGCGGTTCATTTTTGAATTTCTGGAATTGTTCGAAAACGCTTCAAGAGTTTTACGCGTTGTAGTTTCAATTCCTGCATGAGGATAGTCACTTCAACTTCAAAGTCTTCTCCGTTGTGTTTCTGCATCCTATGCGGGCCTAATGGAGTGTCTGATTTTAACTTAGATTTAGCAACTAGGTGCTCTTTTATGCGGACGCAGAGCGGTCCACCCGTTTCGCCAACGTATTCGTCCCCGCATGCTTTACATGAGATCAGATAGACTGTACCATGCATCTCATGCAATCACCGTCTCTACCGTTAGGGCAAATTATGCAGTTTTTCGTTAAACATAGACGGTCATATAGGCGGTTGCGAACTAGCTGGCGTTTTAGAGTGTCGGTGGTATTTCTATTACCCTTACGGAATTTTCTAGACCGTTCCTTGTTAAGCAACGTTTTATGGCTGCACTTAATTCGCTTGAAATGAAGGTCAAGAGGAACGGGGCCTTGTTTTCGCTAGAATTATCGCTTTGGGGCGTAGTTTTTCCTCTATCCCAATGCCGAGAAGCTACAGTTTCGTAACCATTTGAAATGGTTATTTGGCGTGCCAGTTTCGAGGATTCTTCCCTTTGCTCTCTACCTGTGCACACGTTGGCGGCGATTCGAAACATATTTCTTATAAGCGTCCTTTTGGCTCTCGATACCATTTTGTGATGTAGCCGTCTTCGGATAGGTTGACTTGAACGTTTAGGAATGGAAGTCAGTTTTTTTTTCGGTTTCTCACGGGAGAATTTTATGTACTCTGATTGTTTTTTCAATAACTCAAAACATTTGTCCATCTCCTCTTGTGTGGAGCAGATGACAAAACAATCATCTATATACCTACAGTAAAGTAATGGCCCGAGATCGATTACTGGTGCTTCCACTTTAGACATAAAGGCAACGGAAGGGTTGGTGCCAGTCACTGTCCCATTGCCAACCCTCCCATTTGTGCGTAATACCTCCTGAACCATCTGAAGATTGAGCAGTTTAGGCACTCTTTTAAGGGTGTCATCAGAATTCTAATAGCGAGCGCGCGTCATCGGGCAAAGTTATGCCTCCTAACACGGTGACCCTTGACTTTCCAGGCACGTTATCGGCCACATTTTTAGTGCTAGCGCTATCGTAAACGATTTTGCTTTGTTTAATTGAAGCTGGTTTTTGCGAATGATCTAGTAAATTTTGAAACTTCCTGCTTAAGATTACTTTAGCATTCGACCTAATAGAATCGAAAATCAAAATTGACCCACCCACTATTCTCCTCCAAAGGGAATCCTCCAAATAGTAAACACAATAAGATTTCTTCGACTTGCACTTCTTCAACTGAGTGTACATGGTGTCGTTTTTCATCGAACAGAAGTGCGCAGTAGTCGCGTTTCAATGTCCAGTACTAGTTGGCTGTCCCTCGGTAATCCTCATACATCGCGTAGTCGTCTTCGTCTGATGAAGTTCGGCACGACTCGGTGTTTCAGGCAGCGACGGAGGAAGAATATCGTTTGCCTAGCCAAGACAATTTTTGTCTTAGTGACAGGACTTGTTTTACCAGTCGGAAATATTTTGTTGGCACTTCACGTAGTAATTCCCAACACCGACTTTCTGTTAACCTCAGCATTGATTGAAAATTCGATGTTTTATTTCAATAAGCAGACACGAGGTTGTTATTATAGAATTTATTAGCATACAATTCACGGGATTTCTTCATATGAGGGATCTCAAGCCGGTTAGTCGCGAGGCTACGTGGCCCGTCCCCAGGTGGCGAATAGGGGGTTAATCGCGGACCAAAAGCGACCTTTACTTCCCTGAGACGCAGATGGATCCAGGAGATAGACTCTCTGCTTCTTTGCGCCGATTTGGCACATACTTTCTGTATTTGCTAGGTGTATTCATGCATGCGTGTGAGTGCGTTCTCGCTTTACGGATTGTATTCTACGAGTCAATTCGGCCAAGAGCCTGCAACCAAGTGACAGGGAAGTATATGGGAGGCGGTTAGGAATCGCCTCCAACAAATAAGCTCCATGCCCACTCTGGGAGAGCTTGGCAAGCTACCCGTGAGTATAAATCGCCTCCACGTTTAGAGCCCAGCAAGCTATACGTGGGTATCAAAAATGCTAAACACTGTGAGAAAAACGAGCCACATTCCCCTGACCCCAAAAGATCCCCAATTCAGCAGCGTTGGGTAGGACGAGTACAGAGAGGCTGCTAAAACCTCAAAGCCAATGGAAGCTGTTTGGATCAAGAACTATGGTAACGGTCAGTACCTACAATGCACGTACAATTGCATCCGTGTCCTCGATAGAAGACTTGCTCATGAAAGCAAGAATGATAAAGTACGACGTCATCGCCCTGGCCGAGACGAGATGACACCACCCATTCAGCGCCGTATATGATACTGGAGAAGAACTGTTCCTCGGAACATGCGACGGTAGAGGCGTAGGCGGTGTCGGCGTTCTCGTCAACACGAGTTTGTCCATGAACATCGAATCATTCGAACAGCTTACAACCCGAATCGGACGTTTACGATTAAAAAGAAGTGGATCAACACCGGCTTTGACAATCTTCGTCGTTTACGCGACAACATCAAAACATGACGAAGAAGAAGTCGAAGCGTTCTACATGGACTTGGAAAGGTTCTACAGAGAAGACCATACATTCTTCAAGGTCATCATTGGAGATTTCAATGCCAAAATCGGACCAAGAAGATCGTCTGAGGAACGTCACATTGGGACCCACGGATTAGAATGGAACGAACAGGGTGAGCGGCTCTCTGAGTTTATCACAGCAACCAAGAGCATCCATGGTAACTCGCAATTCCAGAAGCCTCACTGTCAACGATGGACGTGAGGATCTCCCAATGGATAGTACCATAACGAAGTAGACCACATCATAGTAAATAGAAAGTTTTGCCTAACCGATGTAGCTGTGTTGTCCCAAAATTCTACACGGGATCAGACCACTGTGTCCTTCGTGCAAGATTTTATTTCTCGCGGAGAGGAGAAAAAGCCGCTTAATTCAAAAACCGAAGTCCCAGAACCACCACAAAGTGGGGCTTATTCAAATCATTAGTTGGCTGTTGGAAAGATGCCGTTGTCGACAACATGCCCAGACGGAACAGTTACAGCGTCCATAAGGCATTGGAGAAAATCATTCAAGAATACGACTTAGATCTCTTTGATAGCCACGTCCACCTCTCGTCATATGAAATAAAAAAGATGGATATGTTGTACCACTGGTTACCCCTCCCGAAATCCGACATAGCATTTTGTCAGTGAAAAATCGAACAGCACAAGATCCGGACAGGATAAGATCAGAGCATCTGAAGAACCTTCAGCCAGTCCTCCTAAGCACACTGGCTGGGCTCTTCATACGTTACCTGTCTGAATGCAAGGTCCCTACTCAGTGGAAGACCAGCAAGACTGTGTTGTTGTTCAAGAAGGGCGACCTACACGATATAGGGATCTATGGCCCAATCTACTTGTCGTCCGTCGTCTACAAACTTTTCACTCGAGCCATCTTGAACAGGATTGACAGAAGACTGGACGAAGGACAGCCATGGGAGCAAGCAGGGTTTCGAAAAGGATACAGTACGATGGACCACCTTCACAGGATAACAAGGCTCATTGAAGTATCGCGAGAGTACAAAAGGCCGCTCTGTCTCACTTTGATCGATTTACGGAAGATCTTTGACTCAATTGAGATAGAAGCAGTCATGGAAACCCTTGATAGTCAAGGAGTTCCTACTCAGTACGTAAAGATTCTTCGTGAGCTTGACAAAAATTTCACAACCAAAATTTCACCATTCTACAACGACATTAACGTTGACGTCAAAAGAGGAGTTAGGCAAGGCGATACAATCTCGCCAAAATTATTTACAGCCACCCTGCAGAACGTCATGTGAACATTGGAATGGGATAATATGGGAGTGAAATTCGATCGTCGGCAGTTACATCACCTTCGCTTTGCTGTTGATATCGTTCTTATAACACCAGACATTAGCCAAGAGGAACGTATGCTTGCGGACTTTGATAAAGCGTGTGGAAAGATTGGTCTTCGACTGAATCTCACAACAACGATGTTCATGAAGAACGTATTGGTTTCGTTTCCCCATTCACGCTCAACGGAACGAATATCTCGGAATGCTCCACTTGTGTCTATCTAGGTCGGGAGATCAATATAATGAAAGACTTAGCTCTAGAACTGAGCAGAAGAAAACGAGCGGCTTGGAGAGCTTTTAAGAACATCGAGGATGTAGTGAAGAGAACTAAGAACACCCGACTCCGTGCCCACCTTTTCGACTCAACGGTTCTTCCTGCCCTAACCTATGCGTCAGAAACCTCGTCGCTACGTAAACAGGATTAAAGATTACTCAGTGTTATCGAAAGCGCAGTCGAAAGGACGATGCTAGGAGTATCCCGTTTCACACAAGTAAGGAATGGGATCTGAAGCTCCAATCTACGTCAACGATCGAAAATCAAAGATGCCGTTCTATACGCCATACAGTCGAAGATAAGGAGGGCCGGACACGTAATGCGTATGAATGATAACCGATGGACAAGAGCTGTTAGTGACTGGATTCCTCGAGATGTCAAACGTACTGCAGGAAAACTAGCAGAATTGGCTGTTAATTGTCGATAAGAGCGCTAAGTAGAAAGCTTGCTTAGAGAAACGTAAACGAAAGGCGTCAGCGGTGCTGTGTGTTACACTCGAGTCCACAGAACAGGTAATCGTACTTCGATCTGGACCAAGGTTCGGCTTTTGCGGACATCTCAGTATCGTTGTTGTTCTATTTCACATCATACGCTGTCGTAAAAAAATATAGTAGGTGACAAATAAAAAGTTGACATTGTGATTTCGATAACAGCGTACTTAATGGGTTCAATACCAATTTGTGCACCCCAATTCAATTCCGCTAACGGGTGCTTTTTTTGCTAATGACAGCGTTTGGTAAAAAACTAGCAAAGAGAAACGCGAAGCCAGGATTCAACTTTTACGAATATCCGAATACTTTTACGAATACGAAACTAATAGCATCATTGTTGTTGTGTTTCGTATCATACCCTGTTTTGAAAAATTGTAGTAGGGAGTAAATAAAATGTTAGCATTATGCAGTTTTGTGTTTTCCACAGATGATCATACAAACGCCTAAGAACCAGCTAGCGTCTTTGAGTGTTCGATGGTGTTTATTTCAATCAGTTATACCGAATTCTCTGGACCGACCCTTTCTAAGCAACGTTTTATGATTACACTTATTTCGTTAGAACTGAAAGGCAGTATAAATGGGAGCCTAGTTTAGCCAGATTTATAATTTTGTAATAGTACCCAGGATCGACTTTCTATTAACCTCGGCATTGAATTATGAATTCGTCGTTTTCTCCCTTAGCAATCGCGAGGTTGTTAAACAGCATACGTTTGCTTCCACGCAATAAAACACACCTTCAAGAAAGCGATTCTGCCGAAACCTCAGCTACGATTGTATTGCATGTGTGTTATTGCATGGAAGTAAACGTATGCTGTTTAACAACCTCGCGATTGCTATGAGAGAAAACGACGAATTTACAATTTTTTCTAAAGCCTATCCCAAGTAGCTATGGCAACAAATAATCATGTATTGTTGTGGTAAGCTTGCCTCGATGTGAGTGATCGTAGTTCTACTACTAAAGCTTCTCGATTTGTAGCGATTTATTAGCCTTAAACTTGGGTAACTAAACCTTTGTATGCATAAGAACAACACTAATAACACAATAATAATCGCAGAAAATACTGGAACAAGAATATGGCCACGTTAAAGTTATGAGATGCTATAGCTACTATTGACGTGTGGCCACAAAAAGGAATATGCATTGAAAGGTATTGGAATATTAACAACGGTAGTAACGACAATAACGGCATAACAGTAACGACTAGTTAGCCATCCCACACCATCATTGGCATGGTGCGGCGGCTGAGAGAGAGCTTGCTAGGCCCAAAAGACCGGTGCACACGCATGATGGGGCTGCGCCTTAGCAAGCCCAAAGTCACAACGGCTTCAACGCCCGCTAAGACGTATGGGTTGTGTGTTGGCGCAGACGATCAGATTGTGTAACGCGGAGGGAATGATCGAAGTACGACTGACCTAAGCAATAGCCGCAAATATCATGGTCAAACCGGAACGATGAACCACACGAGCAGCAATAGGAGGAGACAATCGACAAGCATGCACGTAGGTCGATGAACGGATATACGACCAACAATCATTAATAAGGTGATCAGTAAGGATTGATATCAATAATTAGTTGTTGAGTACTGCCAGTGAGGTGCGGTGACGCTACGCCTGATCCGAGAAGTTTACACTGGTCAATGTAACCATTGGTGAATACATGATATATGACTTAGGTCAGCAGGGTCATGGAGTAAAAACATGACAGGAAAAAGTGGAAGAGTTGCTGGCACCAGCCGGAGGCACTCGACGACCAACACGGCTGCAGGTGATACAGATGATACAGACGATACAGACGATACAGATGATACCACTCGCGGAGAGAGAATGATGCAAAGTGCTTCGCGAGTAGATGGCGAACGCCGCTGCGACTGGTATACCGCAGGCCCCTGTGAATTAGGCTGGCACGGCTGGGATACCTTTGAATCGTTGATGCGCTCTTTAGCTCGCGATGTTGAAGCACTGATCACCTGAAACACTTGAGAGAATTAGCCTCGCAAACTTCTAGTAATGTGGAGAAATAGTAAGTATTTTTGGGAATAGTTACTATATGTAAAGCTTCTCAATTCAGCAGCTTATTGCCCTTTTAAAAAAGTGCTTAAACTGCTTAATCTCAGATTGTCCAAGAAATATTACGCGCAAATGATTGGGTTGGCAATGGGACAGCGTCTGACACCAACTCACCTTAAGCCGTTCATCACTAGAGTGGAAACCCCATTCTCGATCTCTAGCCACTGCTCTATTGTATTTATATCGACGAATCTTTTCTCATGTACTCAACACAAGAGCTAATAGACATGGATTCTGAATTGTTAAACCAACAGTTTGTTTGGGTACATAAATTTCACACGAGAGAAACCGAAGAAATTTTGCCTTTCGTTTTTGAACGCTCAAACCAATCTGTTCGAAAGGGCTACATCACCAAATTCTACAGAAATCCAAATAATAAAAACATGTGGGATCATTATCTCTCATCTCACCACTAAAGCAATAAAAGGGCACGCGTGAGAAAAAAGTTCCGAACAAATACAAACGTGTGCACAGGAAGAAAGTAGAAGAAGGAATCCCTGAATTTGGTGCAAAAATTAGATATTTCGAATGGTCACGAAAAGATAGCTACTTGGAAAAGTTTAGAGAGAAAATCAAGCCCCGAAACGATCAGTCCAGCAGAAGTAGGGTCCCGCTCACTCTGCATTTTGTTGGGGACTAAATAGGGCTACGAAAGGCCGTTTAAAAAGGAATGATTTAGAGAAATCGGTAGCAGTGATTAAAATATCAGTGAACATTTTAAGACGCCAGCTAGTTCGTTACCGTTTGTATGATCGTTCGTGTGAACCACAAAATTTTGTAATATGTCCTAACGGTAGAGAAGGTGACTGCATGAGTTCAGTACGGGATAGTTAATCTCTTGAAAAGCGAGCGCATGGAGACGAATACGTTGGCGAAACGGGTATGACCACTCTGCATCGAAGAAAATTTTGAGGAAGATCACTAGTATAGCACAAAAATCTAAAGGATCTGCTCTTGAAAGATTCAGGATCTTCGATAAACTAAAAAATCCAAAAATGAACCGCAAAGAGGAGTGCCTAGTGATTAGTCGAGCCGTGGCGCCCTACCTTAGGCTCCCTTTCTTGACCTCAGCGAAACAAATTCATCACCCATGTGAGGCAGTGCCGCTGATCTCCAATAATAAGTGGGGAACTCGTGAAGAACAGCGGGAAATGTTTAAAAGAAGTTGTTTAACACTCGAATAGAAATTTATGTGCTGAATTTAATCTGCGGAAGTTATGAAAGTTTTCGACTTAGTGTACTGCTTGCCAATTCCATTTTTCCAGGATCTAAAGCAGGCGAAAGCGCCGAAAAATTACCCATTATGAAAAAATTATTGAAGCAACTCCGCTCATCCGAAAACATTGGGTAACAATCAATGTCAACGTTAAAAGGAAACCAGCATAAACATTTCCTTAATAATATGTAATGCCTGAAAGCCTTTTTCCGCAATTCTGCGTATTCCTCTTAGTAGAATTCCTTACACGCACTGTTTTTATCTACTAAAAAATTTTACTGTGTAATTGACTCGTGATTGCTGTGCTGACTACGTGCATGTAAAGGTTTGATAACCTAAGTTGGGGACGTTTGAGATTGGGTAGCTAACAACGAATCAGAAAGGCTAGCTGCAAAACCATAGCACTTCATCCAAATTTAAATATGAATGATCTAAAATCTAATTCTCAAAGTCTCCTGATCCGAAGTGCGCGCGAAACCTCATTTTGTGGTCTTGAATGGAATTCGAAGGCGTGCATGGACGCCATGAACTGATAGGCATTTTGTATAAAGTAGAGCGGAATAGTGTCAAGGCTCGTAGAACCACAATTCAATAGATCCCAACCTTCGTAAAAAGTTAACCACCACGGTTTAAAACGATTAACAGCATTGGATACGGTGTTGGTACTGCCCGATGAGGTGCTTCG
Source organism: Angiostrongylus cantonensis (assembly GCA_009735665.1). NCBI lineage: Eukaryota > Metazoa > Nematoda > Chromadorea > Rhabditida > Metastrongylidae > Angiostrongylus > Angiostrongylus cantonensis. Next base: position 264,625 of record MQTX01000263.1, on the reverse strand, counting down.
AAATCCGTAGGTGTTAGCAACTCACGGAGAACGTTTGGCATCATCGTTCCCTAGAAATCACAATTATTTGATGCTTGATTAAAAACAGTGGTAAGTTGGCGTTGTGAGCATAGCAGGCTACACTAAAAGTCCGCCGAAAACTAAAAAATTCCGAACCAAAGCCTCCATTCAAAAACGACGATTTTATTCACCCAGTGCTTTCTTACTAACTATGATACTAACTACGACCATTTTCTTCAAGATAAAATTCGTCGCTGCTACCACTTACTGTGGCAATGATTGGTTCCTTGTCGATTGTGGTTTCGCTTCTTCATCCAGGGAGATATTTGCGCTTTCTAGAAATACCATAAGAAAAACAACATGGAAGGTGTCACAAATCAGTGAATCGTTTCAAGAAGTTTCCTTTCAAAAGAAGTCACTGTGACCGCGCAGAGATATGATACAGATAAACAAAGAATGGACAATGGAGTTAAGAGCTAAAAACGTTTCATTTTATCTTAGAAGTGAAACGTAAAACCTTTTGGACATAAAGTTATAAATAAACTATATCATATTCACAAATGGCATTTTGGCCGAGAAAACAGGAACATTCGCTACGAGCAAGACAATGAATTCAAAAGACCACCCCCCTCCCCCCCACCCTTAAGCTTAGGCCTAGGCCTAACCCAGATACCCATGCCCACCCACCCACCCTAAGAGGATACCCATAAACCTAGGCATAGATAGTTGATATATTTATTTATATGGTCTTATAAACCAAACTTTTTGAGCTGATACAAGGTTGGTATAGGTCTTAAACGTCGTTGATCTTTTTGTTGCCGCTGCTGTTGGTGTAGTTGGTCAATGGCTGTCGTTTCGGCGATTTAGCCAAACCAATACCAACCTCGCGTCAGCTCAACAGGATCAGTTTATAAGATCGTATAAATAAACAAAACAGCAAATACTGGAAGGATAAGATTAATTCAAAATTAATAAATATGGAAAGATAGAAAATTGAGTGAATCGAACAAATATACAAGCAATAATAGGGCTGATATGCACGGAAATCTTGCTTGATGACCATTCATAAGATGTAACATGAGACGCTGTGGAGCAATACTACTGCTGAGCTTACCATATGCAGGAGAGGTAAAAAAAATTGCCTGAGCCCAAGAATCCGTTTATGAAACTGATAATGCGCTGAGTCCTAAATGCAGATGATTTCCACAGTCGAGGTAAGTACAAATACCAGACAGAAAATATTAGCGAAACAGTATTCGGATACTTATGGGACGCGTGTGCCGCAATGGTCGGAGACGCCCAACAATACACATGAAATCGATTCCAGCGCCCGTGGCCCACCAAGACTTCCATCTCTCCAGAGTCGACAAATTGATACGATTTATCTCTGGGAGGATAGCAGCACTGGGTGGATACAACGGTGGCTCGCCGTGAATCATTATAAAGACTAGATATGGATTCAACCACTTCCAAACGATGTTTAGTGAAGTCAAATGCATAGCGCATCTATCAGGGATTGACCATCGCCAACAGCTTTATTCTTTATCTTTTTATTTGAATAACTGGACGGCCAAACATCACGAGTTGTGTACATCCCAGCACATTTTTCGTTCTCACTCATAATACTACGGCTCTGAGAAAGGCGATATCGACAACACGTCACCCATGGAACAACAATACTTACTTACTTGGATACTTGGACAGTCCGCCTGGTGTGCGGTGTACTGAGGCTGGCCTATTGCTGGTCGTGCAACTTGGTCTTCCCTGGAGTCCTGACTTAACCTTGCAAGGGCGTATCCAGGTCTTCACCACGATGTGGATCAGAGAGAGGACGATCTTTATTTAAAATACCTCAACCTCGGGTAATTAAACCAATAACAACAATAGCAATAGCAATAATTACAATGATAATGATAATGATAAGGATAATGATAATGATAATGATAATATTAATAATAATATTAATAACAGACGTCAACTATACCAATGTCGCATCAGCTCAACAAGAGCAGTTCATAAGAACATTTTCCATTCGTTTCTTCGCATAGCGATCATCGTCAATTGCGGTGGCTTGCTTCTAGCATAATGGTTTGGGTCAGTAACATAACGTGATCTGTAAAGAACTGCAGCGGCAAGCACAACATTGGTCACGAACATGTCCTCCTAACATGTACGTGGTCGTTCTAAAGGGCGCTTGCATCAACCTGAAATCAGCTTCACAACTCTTTTCGTCAATCTGTCGCCTGTTCTTCCCATTATGAGACTTGCGTATCCATTTTTCGCTATCAGTGTATAGTGTTCTGGGCTTTGAAGATGGGCCAAACTTCGACGGTTTGAACTTGGCATTCCTACTAGATAATGTGTGTTCCGGTATATTTCAGAAAGCATCCACTCAGGCGCTCTGTGAGCACAGCATAGAGTTTCTGATCTGCTTGAACTATCAGCCTTCTCTGTTGCAAAACAGAGAGCAGAGAGAACTATTGAATCGAAAAAGCGAGCGTGGATTTGTAGGCGCTTTAGTTGGTTTGTTGCTTCTTTGAAAAGGCCAAATGCAGCACATGCTCCTCCTTTCTTCATTAGAAGAGAGTTTTTCATGAAAGTGTAAGATTTTAAGTTTTCCTAGAAACTTTAGCAAGCGAGAAAAGAGTAGAAATTGAAGAGCAAAACCAAATCTCCTCAAAATTCACCTATACGTGTCTTCATTGCGGCAGAGACGTGGGATTATGCAAAACAGAGAAGGGTCTAACTTGTGTTAATTTCACATCATGAACAATTTAGAAAACAGAAACCAACGATGACAATATGAAAATTTGACTATGCAAAAGAAATATCGAGACAGGACCGCAATAATGGCCCTATGACAACCAAGATTTTCTCGGAAAAGAAGGTAGAGAAATTGGTTTAAAATAGCTTAGTTACCAGTCGACATTTAGTATTAATAAACAACTGTCCTGTATAAAACAGCATCACTGAGTTACTTCAAAAGCGACTTTCCTTTAACCTCGGTATGACTAATCAATATATGTTCAAATTACTGAGCTTTCACGACGTTGTTTAAAACTTTTATTCGCATAACGTTTCGACGTCCTCGTCTTCATTAGAGCCGATGGTCCTCGTTAATTTACTCGACCTTTGTTTCACTCAAGAAATTTCTATTGAATACGGCTTTGTACATGCTGGCCGTGAGTGCGAGCGAAACAGAGACATCGACTCGGATCATAAACCACAAAGCCGTCTAAACGTTAGCTGAGTAAGGGTTCTATAACAACCTCGTGCAAGCTGAACAATCTGAGGAAATATACTAATTACAGATCAATGTTGACCTGCACACCTGTTAACGGTTCTCTGACCAAATAAAACTTTGTTAGCATAAGTTTTTCCCACAGCATTATATCAAGGCAGTTTTCAGGTGTGCTCGCGATTTTTCTTCTCATGGTCTAAATGAACTATTACAAACGTAGAAACTTTAACAGAAGAGCGGATAAGACAAAACGTAGGCTTTCAACTGGGATAAGGATAAAATGAGTGTAAAGCCTAAAACTGTGAAGAAATCAGAGTTAGTAAAGATAAGGAAAAAATTATTTTCTTAAACATTCCGATGACTTATACCGACCTTGGTAGTGTCAATGGCGAGTGCTCACCGAACGACTACTTGGTCCAAAAATGACCTATGTGGACGACATTCGGTAGCGCTCCACGAAAGAAATTGCCGAATGGGAGGTAAGAAATCGTGGAACGAGCGGAAATTCACCACAATTTTTTTTTAAAGTCACTAGGAGTGACCTTCATGATAAAGAAACGACTAATGTTTTAGGAAACAGCTGCTTTTTATCATTTGCAGGCTTTAGAAATAACCTCATCTATAAAAAAAATCTGGCAAAAGACAGGACTTTCGCTTTTTATCACCTTTTATATCCAAACTGACAGTCCAGGCACCTTTCCAAATTACACTGCACGAAACATCCTGTCTGATAATCTCTGGATTCCGTATCATTGGGGACCGAGGGTATAGCAAAGACAAGCCAATTCCATACTCAATAATAAACATAAAATAATTTAATACGAAGGTATTTTCACAAAATGTGAGAAGTACGGTGCCGCTAAAGCGGCATTGTTGGTACGAAGAACTACTAATGAATAACGGACGATGGTATGGTAAAATTGGCCATCAAGAAACTTCGCTTCAAACTTGCCGGTGTCTCCTGCTTTCAAAACCATGGAAACGGCGTTTTGGAAAAATAAATACCCCGTCAGAAGTGCTGTTGCACTCCGTAACGTTTTGAACGATCCAAATGCCTCTTAACATAGGAGAGGTGTTGAGAAATATAGCAGATTCAATAGGTTTGAGGAAAGGGAATAGGTGTATAGATGCAAGAATATGTATAATATAAACAATAAAATGATTAACAAGCACTTTCATCTTTCAGACAACAACCTATTCACAGCTACAAAGTGCAATAAAGCTTGGATACTCGGATGGCCATCTTCGCTGATTCTGCCGGCTCTAGAGTAGTTTCCGTTTTTTCGGAGTTTTACAATTCTAGCCGCTGTGGTTCCCTAGAGTCCTGATGTCAGTCAAGCTAAAGTCTGCCCCAGGCCTTCACCAGCACAGGCAGTTCCCGCATTTGTGGATCAGAGAAAAATTTGCCACCATGCGACTAGTTTTTGGTACCGGAGCGGTAATGGATCCTGGTATTGGTTTACTATTTGCTCGGCTTCCTGATGGAAACGCCTTGCTCCTTCTCAGCATTGGAGACACTGCCGTCGAGAAGAATCCCCCCGCTGTACATCGCAGCCTGACACCCAGGACCATCTCCCAGGGACGATAAGGCGGTGAACCGTTGGGAGGGCAATAAAGCTAGTAAGAAGAAATACTACTACGCAAATACTTCAACTTAAGTAGAAGTTTAATCTGGTAAAAATATAAAGCGAGGCAGGCTAAGTTTAGTCAAGACAGAGGTGAAGAGTAAGGCAATAAGACAAAACGTCGTTTAGGTGCTTAGAATCCATGCAAAATCTCAAACTTGGCTAATTAATTTTCATAAAATGCACCATTCATTGACGAAACAATTTATCAGTTATAACGTAAGCAGCAGCGATTGACAATAACAAGAACACAGCATAGCTTCTGCAATGAACTAATGAGGCAGGATGGTGGAAAATAATACTTACAAATGAGATTTAACTATGGAGAGCAGAGGATGACGTAAAACCAAAAATGGCCTCATTAGTATTCATTGTATACTATTCTTGAATGGGTAAGCGCTGCTGCATTTCTAAATCCTATATCTATGAAGAACACAAACGATGTGTAGCGAAACGAAATCCAGCGCCAGGAAGAAAGATTTGAATGGAGCTCAAGAGACACTAATGATACGTCGCACTGTTAATCTCCACCGTAGCACTGTGCAATCCAACTGGAACAGGGACAAATACTTCGTTAATACGTGAGTGGGGGACGAGAGATTGGAGTGCGGAGAGGGACGAGAGAAAGGAATGCGAGAAAAATAGGGTGACACTGACAGTGAAACCGCTAGAAGACGCATTTCTGGCCAAATCGCAAATTAAATTGAATGGCGAGAATCGAACATCACCCGTCTTGTATCAAAGCAAAGTTAGCCGCTCGAGCGGTGATCCCTCCACTAGTTTCGCCTCGATGTGAACTCGAGCACCACCATCGTCACTAAGAACAGTGTGGACCACGGACTTGGATCAAGACGGTTCTGAGCGAGACGAAGACGTTGAGACTTTAGCCGAAAAGATGTTTGGTAACAACCTTGTGTTAGCTGAATAATATATAAAATTGTTGATTGTTGCTACCCAGGCTTGTTGAAAGTCTAGTCTTAACACTTGGATAGTTTTTGTTCATCAAAAGTTACTGGTCTGATCGAAGTTCTATTGCTTTCCCTAAATTTCATCCATTTTTATAGTCGTATTTCTACCTGGACTTCTGTGAAATATTTGCTACTTTAATGGATAAATTAAAATCATTTCTATTAGATTAAGCACATAATGTAGCGACGACTGACACTATTGTATCCATTGTTATACACGTCATATTGTTCGTGCAAAATCTGCATTTTCTCAGCGAAGGCTATCCGCAAAATTAGCACAAAGTTCGAGTTTGGGCCACCAAGCGTTCCATCCCACCGGGCTCTGCAAATTGATGCCAGACTTTTCTGGGAGGATAGGTAGCACTGGCTGAATACATCGGTAGGCAATGGCGAGTCATTGTAAAGGCCAGATATGCATTCAATCACCTTCAAACGATGCTTATTGAAGTAGAATGCATGGTGCATCCCTAAAGGATTGATCTACGCCGAGAGGTAGGTGTTTAAACGAAGTTGTTTCTTATGCGAATACAAATTTATTTGTTAGGTTTTATCTGCTAGGGTTATGAAAGTGTTTGGCTGAGTAGATCGCGTCTCAATTTGACCTTCCTAGGCTCTGAAGAAGGCGAAACCGCCGAAACGTCAGCTATTGTATCCCAATAAATTCTATATTAACAACCTAGCGTCTGCTAATTGAAATAAAGCATCGAATTATCAATCGATGCCGGGGTTAACGGAAAGTCGGTCTTGGGAGTTAACAGTTTCTTCATCATAGGCTTTCCTGGGTTTTCCATTTTGAACACATCCGACTTTTATTACTTGTAAACTAAAACCCTCGGTTAATCATTGTTTTTCGCCGAAGTCTATTCAAATTCTGATAACGATTCCATGAGAAGTATTTGAAACAGTTTGTTCGTCAGTTCGAACCGATCGTCACCACCGCACCTCCCTACTCCACGGTCATTGCTTTCTTATTTGTTTAATACTAATTCTTTTCACGAGTCTACCGTAAGTGTCCGTCAAAGTTTTTTTCACAGCTCGTCATAAATTGTTTGTGCTCGTCATGGCATGTTCTGGCACTCCACTGTTAGAATCTTCTCACGGCGTTTCACATGGACGATCACACGTAACATTACGAATTTGCTGGCATCTTAGAGTGCTCGGTGGTACTCCAATCACTGTTAACGATTTCTCTAAACCAGCCCTTTTCAGACAATGTTTTGTAACTGCTCTTATTTCGTTGGAAATAAAGAGAACCGCATGAAAGACCCTGTTTTTGTTGGGCTTATCGTTTCGAGGCGTGGTTACTCCTGTAAACCTTGCCCGAGGAGCTACCGTTTCGAGGCCAATCGAAATAGCTACTTTCTGCTTAAATTTCAGAGATTCTTCGTTCTGCTGAAGGTGAGAGCAGAAGTAATTAACCACTACGTTTCTGTCAGTTGGATTTTGACACCATGATACAGCCATTCTTGGACAGGTTTATTTGGACGTCCGAAAACGAAGTCGGTCTTGCCTTGGTTCCTGCTATATGCATTGTTTTCTAGGTCTTGAAGAACATTCTGGGAAGTCGATTTATGTAAGGCGCCACTTATTTACAAAGTTATTGTTATTCTACACTTCCCTCATCAATCTCTTCTTCTGGTTGCTTGTGGTCTTTCTTTGTCGACTTTTTATCGAGAATGATAATGAAGAACTTCGAGCTTAGAAAGATTTCGTCTAGCCTCATGTGTTTTCAGTACGAAAACTGGTGGAAGCGAACCGAGGGAGAGAATGAACCCGTTGTTGACTATAGTGGTTGGGATGATGTAGTGCCACACAATCTCTTTCTCTTTGATGAAACAAGACTGGTGTAAATGGTCAGTAGATCGGTTCATAAAATTGAGAGCTTTTTATTCTCTATTAATAGTTGCCATACTGTAATTCCTACTTTAGTTTTTGACTTCGATTTTAACACCTCTCCAAATCAACTAGTAGGAAGACCAAGCGAAGGATTCGTCGCCGAAAACACACCTCCCTCTGATCCATATCGTGGTGAAGACCTGGATACGCCCTTGCAAGGTTAAGTCAGGACTCCAGAGGTCCAAGCTGCACGACCAGCAATAGGCCAGCCTCAGTACCCCGCACACCGGGTGCTCCCGTCTATGACGTCAGGCGATGAGACGACCGGTGAGAGGCCAGCAAATCTCGGGTTTCGCAGGACGTCATTGGAACTGGATCTGAAGAACACAAACAAGCTGCAGAAGAGCTCTGCAGGAAGATCTACAGCGGTACGAGCAGAAGAAACTACTGGAAGCAGCAGAGAAAGGAAACAATCTGAAAAATTGCCGTCGGGACTTATGTGATTATAACGTTCCGCTGTCAGCCCTGAAGAACGAAGATGGGATCGTCAAAACTTCCTGCCATGGTATGGAATTAATAGTGGAAACATTCTACACCAACCTTTTCCGTTCCACAATCTCCTCCCCTACACCTCCCTCTGATCCATATCGTGGTGAAGACCTGGATACGCCCTTGCAAGGTTAAGTCAGGACTCCAGAGGTCCAAGCTGCACGACCAGCAATAGGCCAGCCTCAGTACAACGCACACCGGGTGCTCCCGTCTATGACGTCAGGCGATGAGACGACCGGTGAGAGGCCAGCAAATCTCGGGTTTCGCAGGACGTCATTGGAACTGGATCTGAAGAACACAAACACGACACGCCATAGAGATTGCTTCTTGCTATGCACGTATAATGCCAGAGCACTCTCCACAGACGCCGATCTTCATGCCTTTCTTGTAGCCGCAGATCGCATTAAATTTCATGTGATCGCATTACAGAAAACAAAAATCAAGAAGACCAACATACGCCAACTTAACAACGAAATAATCAGAAGATGGTGCCTACTTGACACATCGGTAGCCCCGTCATTCTGTACTGGTTCTGATCACCGCCTTCTTCGCACGAGGATTCGATTCAGCCGCAAGCTGGAAAAGAACTCTCTTCATCAACCACGGGAAAAAGTCTAGCTGTATATGACGAGAACATTCTGAACGAAGTCCTATCCAAACGTGACTGGCAGATTAAAGAAGACCCGACCGAAGACTACAAGCTGCTTGTCGAAGGACTGAAAAGCTGTGCCGAATCCGCTTCAGTTCCTCAGACAAGAAGATCGGACCGCATCTCCACCACTACTAAACAGTTGCTCGAAAACAGAAGGAAACTGAAGCTTGATCCCACTGCAACACGCTTAGCGCAGCTAGTAATAAATGCCAGCTGCAGGAGAGCTCTGCAGGAAGATCTACAGCGGTACAAGCAGAAGAAACTACTGGAAGCAGCAGAGAAAGGAAACAATCTGAAAAATTGCCGTCGGGACTTATGTGATTATAACGTTCCGCTGTCAGCCCTGAAGAACGAAGATGGGATCGTCAAAACTTCCTGCCATGGTATGGAATTAATAGTGGAAACATTCTACACCAACCTTTTCCGTTCCACAATCTCCTCCCCTGATCGTAATATCCTCGCTGGAGAAAAACCACCTAGAATTCCTCCGTCGTATGTTCGAGTTAATAGAAAGCATGAAAGGAGGCATAGCTCCAGGACCCAATTTTGTTACCCCTACTTCCTTAGAGTTGGAAATAACAATTTAATGTACTTTTCGCAAATCATATGACAGCATACCTTCAAAAGGAAAAAAAAAATCCCAGACCAGTGAAGGAGGTCGCGCACAGTCACTTTGCCCAAGAAAGGAGATCGACGGGGTCCTCGCAACTGTCGTCCCATATGCTTGTTATGTGTACTCTACAAGCTCCTCACGAAGATTATCCTCTCACGCATATCAAGGACATTGGATGAAGCGCAACCAGTCGAGCAAGCAGGATTTCGAAAAGAACATTGCTGCATGGACCACATCCAAACCGTGTCCAGGGTCATCGAAGTCTGTCGGGAATACCACTTGCCTCTAGTCCTAACCTTTGTCGACTATGAAAAAGCGTTTGACAGTGTCGAAACAAATGCAATTCTATCAGCACTCGTCGACCAAGGAGTGGACCCGTCCTACATAAGAACTCTGTCCGACTGTTATCGGAATTGTACTACGGAAATACAGCTTTTCCATCGACCTCTTACCACACCCAGAAGAAAAGGGGTTCGACAAGGTGACACAATATCGCCAAAGCTGTTCAGTGCCGCACTGCAGTGGATAATGAAGTCACTCGATTGGGATGAGAAAGGCATACGTATTGATGGAAAATTCCTATCAAACCTTCGTTTTGCCGACGACATTGTCATCTTCTCAAGAAGTACTAACGAAACAGAGATGATGATCAACGAGCTCAACGAAGCAGGGATAAAGATCGGACTTCGCATAAATCGAAAGAAGACCCAGTTCATAAAAAAACCCATAGTGCGAAGTCGAAAAAATTGAATTGGATGGTTTCCTCATTGCAGAGACCACCTCGTACGTATACCTTGGCCGATCAATGAACATGGAAAACAACATGAAGGAGAAACTAGATAGATAAAGGAGAGCAGCTTGTGCTACATTCGAGCCTCTCAAAGAAGCCACCGACCAACTGAAGGAAATCTGCACTCATTTTTTCGATTCTATGGTTCTCCTAGCGCTCTGTTATACAGTCGAGATAAGTGCTATTACTCCAGCCACGTCAAGGCACTGCTCACAGGGTGCTTGAGCGATGTCTTCTAAAATATAACCGGCATTCTCAACATCTAGCCGGAATGCGAAACTCTGACCTTCGAAATCTGTCACATCTTAGAGATCCAGGAGAATATACATCAATAGCGAAACATAGATGGGCCCAGTCACATAATGAGAAAACAGGCGACAGATGGACGAAAAGAACAGTAGAGTGGACTCCAAGAGAATGCAAACGTCTCCTTGGGCGACCACCTACACGTTGGGCGGACGTGTTCGTAAACAAAGTTAATCAGCTGTACCCGCAAATGCAATTGTTTTGCAGATCACGGTACGAGACAAGCAAGCGCTACCATGCTCGAACAAGACCACAACCATGCACTACAATTGCGAGAGAAAGGAACGATTGGCATATGGGCTAGGGTCCATTCAACTCGTGAAGACGGTCCATCCAAATATCCAAGTAAGTATTAATAGTCGCTGTTTAAAAAATAGTCGTGAATGATATGAATAGATGTACTTTAAAGAAGGTGTTTGGTGCGAAGCTAGAAGTATTAGCAAGATGCACAGACTCACCGGTCCACGCTTCAAAATGAGCATCCTTAGGCTGCTATGGCGAAGAGGTCGGAGTTCTGAGTTTGCTTTTGCATACTGTTCTATTGCAGCCTTTGTCATGAAGATGAGATTTTAAATCTATTAGCAAACCCCCATTTTGCCAACAACGCAAAGTGCGACTGACAAGAAAGGCTGTATAAGATCACGCCGCTAATCGATCTTATCAACAGGGACTGCATCATAATATGTAGACCTGGAAAGTGCGAATGCATTGACGAATCCATCGTATCGTTCAAAGGTAGGTCCGTCTCTCACTGGTATATCCTGCACAAGAGACAAGTACGTTCTCGAGATGTTCAAACTGTTCACAGATAATGGCTGCCACTGTAGATTCCTGTTCTATGAATCGAACGACGATTTATCTCTTTGGCTGTTGGTCTTTGCCAGGATGGCATAGATCATTGACTTCTGCTCGAACTCTTTCTGCGCTTGAGAGACTCCGCTGTACATTGTAGTTCATCACCCGTGCTAAAACATTGATGGGATATTTCAAAACTAACTTTTCCTTATCGTCGATGTGAGTAATCAACACGTACTCTTTAATTGATAAACTTCTACGAGGTTGATGAACAGTATTAAATATTGGTTCAAAGCTGCTACTTTTGCACCGTGAAACATTTTTTCTCAGCAATTTCAATGAAGGTTAAAGAAAAACTTTTTCGTTAGAATTTTTAGTGTATTTTGGTAATCAGTCACACTCTTTGTTTTCGTTCGAATAGTTTTAGAGAAAAAGTGAGAAGCTCCATACCATCCTTCATAGATAGATTCGTCATCGAAAGTGAAGAAGAAGAAGGTGACGAGACTGAGGACTAAAAGGCACCCACTGTGCCCTTTTTCGCTAGTTCTAGTAAAACAATTTTTTTTAGTTCTAGAAAAAAATTCTCACTCAAAACCAACACATTTTTACAAATTTTTAAGTGGTTGGTTTTCGTGTTCATGTGTAGTAGAAAAGTAGATGTAGGCAAAAAGAAATGACAAGCCGTGGACGCTGTCAGAGAATTGTTAAAGCGCTCAAGATGTTCATTTATTTTGATTTAAGGCAATGACTATTACACTTCCGCAGTACTTGCTTCTGACTCAGTCCTGTTGCAATGTGGTATAGAAAACAAGCTTTAACAAGGTGTTGGTCGCACTCATTTGAAGCGAAGTTTGGACGAAAACTTCAAATGAAAAAGCACCTTGTTTGACATTTTCCGCAGTAGCTGGGACATGTTGTCTTCCCGCAGAACCAGAAGAGAAGAAAATCGACGAAACCTAGGACTAAAAACTTCATAAGTGGCGTCGAAGTAAAGAAGCAAAAGTGTATTTACTACGTTGTTCGGAACACTTCTCCAGAACGATTTTGTCGATTCAAAGCTGCGATCGACCAGAAAGCGTTTAAACAGAGCGAAACAAGACTGTTTGCCTGCTAGACGACAGCTACCAAATAGCTTTTCATTCTTCATTTTTCTGGAAGGATTGCACTGTTTATAGTTCTTCTTTTCTATCACACTCTCCCACATGCACATCGTAAACGACGATCAGCTGCAAACGAAAACATATCCGACTTTCTAGAAAAGTCATTCTCTATATTTAACGTAAAAACTTTTATGTTGCTGAGCAATATGACGTCAGAATTCAAGCGTCTTCTTGGCGGATCACTCGAACGATGGGTGGATGTGTTCGTGGCTAACGTCATCCTTCTGCAATCCCACATAGAAACGATCTTAGGAGTTCGCAATCGACGTCAAGAATGGCACCATGTTCGAAGCAGATCATCAACATGGATAACAGTTGCGCGAGAGAAACAAATTGGAGTTGTGTTGGAGCCGGTATCAGTGAGGACGTACCATCCAAGTAAGTAAGAATGAGTTGTAATAAAATGATGAATCGTCATGTTGTCATAATTTTGAATGATTGTCTTTGCTTTCCCTCAGAGAGGCTGTCGGCGGCACAGTGAGTGGAGCCATGTGTCTGCTGTGGTTGTGGAGTGAACTTCGACCCTTCGGAAAACCTCCTCAGCCCGACAAGTTTTCCAAACCATTGAGCAAACTTCTACAGATTTTATCGCACTGACTGTAGATGTAGACCTCCGTCACGAGAACTATATTGCATATTGATTTTAAAAGTGGTAGGCGTTCATAAAGTGCAAGTTCATTCCATACATTCCACCAGCTTCCATAGAAGTGTATCTCTGGGAACACTCCATATTCACAGGTCTTATTCTAGTAAACGTTTACTTTATTGAGTTTTGTGCGATATGCAGAATCTACATCCGCTACCTTTACAACACACCACTTCCAATGTTTTCAAAGCAGTTGTTCTAAGCAGAAAAGAACTTGCAACCACAACCAATTCAAGTTTTTGAAACCCACCTCTTTTCAGAGCTGCCGGAACAGTCTAAGCCACATTATCAATTGCGTAATTTGCTTATGCCATTCATCTTTCATTCATTAAAGGTTTAAAAGCAGAACAATGTTGTATCACGATATTTCATTTTCCTTCTTGTAAAAAACAGCACAAGTTTTCCAATCAATTGAAATTACATCGATTTATTTAAGGAAAAATGGCGCGTGTGGTGCAGTGGTCGGAGGCTCTCTGCAACACACACATGGAATCGATCACAGCATCCATGGCGCGCCAGGTCTTCCATCTCTCCAGGGCTGATAAATTGGTACCAGATTTGTTTGGGAGGATAGCAGCACTGGCTCGATACATCGATAGGTCACCGAGAGTCATTGTAAAGGCCAGATATGCATTCGGTCACCTCCAAACAGTGTTTAATGAAGTCGAATGCATAGCACATCCTTCAGAGATTGATCAGCGCCGAGAGCTTCATCCTTTTTTATTTGAGAAAATGTAGCTGTATGTGTAAGAACGCTAACAATTTGGCGGAAACCTATATACACTTGATTCCTGACTCATTAATTCCGACCTTATCCCAGTTGTTTTCTTTACAGAACCTTTATTCGTTTACCGAACACATCGAAGTGACTAGGCAGAAGAAAAGACGTAGCTAAGCCGTGAACAGATGGAAATGTACCACTTGTTACTTTCCTTGACGAACAAAGAATGCGACGCTGTCTGGCCACTTTTAAACACGGAGAAGTTTGCCTGGTCGTGACTTTTGATCACCATCGGTCTTGAAAAATTGGCCCGAAGTGAAACGTCGTGTAATGAAGACAATTGTAATGGTCCTCTTTTCCGTCTGGCTAGCAGCTCTGTAGTGTTGAAAATCCGCCCAGTTTCCAACGCTTCTCTCCTCAACTCTTTCTATGTCTTGCAGGAGAATTTCTCTCCAATTTTTCCGTAAAGATCAGACATATTTTTCTCTCGAGCACACTTTCAGCCAACGAAACGCTCACATCTTCTTTGTCGGTTTACGGAAGTTATTCTTCATTCAACACATGCTCCCAACTTTGTACGTCACATTTCTGTAGCTCTAATGTCAGCGTAATGTGCTCAGCCATGACATTCTAACATTCTCTATATTAAGGTAAAGACCAATGAACGTTTCCATTTGATTAACTCTGTGCCCAAAAGTGATCCAAAGTTCCCAGGTTCGACTTTCTATTAACCTCGGCATTGGAGTATGAATACTTTGTTTTCTTGTTCAGCAATCGCGAGGTTGTTATTGTCGAGGATCCGCTTTTTTTACATGACTTCCAATGAGGAAGGTTAGAACAGCTGATTACAGTCGCATATGGTTGATGACAGTCATACCGCCAAAACGTCAGCTACTGTTGTGTTGTATTGTATTGTGTGCTTTTCTATGGAAGTAAATGTATGCTGTATAACAACCTCGCGATTGCTGAACAAGAAAACTACGCAGTGATCCTAGTCTTATCCGACTCTCTATTCCTTAAATTAAATCGGAAATGTTCATTTATTTCAGATATGCTGCTATTGAAGAATCAGTGGCTGTGAACAAAGTTATTCTAAGCAGCACATGCCACATTGTAATCGCTTTTGTCCTCGTCTTACTTTCCCCATGCTATTTGGAGGAGGCCATGAAACATTCCTCACCGTCCTCAGCACCCTCAGCCTCATCGTTTTTATTTTTGATGAGGAATCCATCTATAAATGAACTTAGACTCGTCTTGAGCTGGCATGTTTCAAACCCATAAAATTCAAAACCGGTTCCGCGACCGATCAATGAACACAGAGAGCACTGTACTTGGATGACATAGGGAAATTTGATTACAGAGCGAAAAACAGAACGGTAGGTTGGTTTTCGCGAGGATACTATGGATCATACTACTGATATGCTATTCTTAATGTCTGCTGTTAGAAATTAGGCGTGCTCAGAATTGTGGAAAGGAGCACACCCATGTGGTACCACAGAGTAATTGCCTGGTGCTTAGTGCCAGCAGTTTACGAACGCTAACCGGGCAGACCGAATGTCGATTTGGCAATGGTATATCCACGTAGAAAGGACCTGTTCAAGGACCTGGTGATGGAAGACTAGGCTGTGTTAAATGTAATGTCAACATGACT
>MQTX01000263.1:215519-248814 GCA_009735665.1 Angiostrongylus cantonensis | reverse complement strand
TATATATATATATATATATGTAATACCAAACTGCAGATTGTTCGGTATCGTAATCACGTGGTGAAATTTGGCCTGCCTTATTTTAATTTTTCGATGTTTTAAATCTTCCCTTCGTGGAGCGTTCATCGAGAACTCTGACGAAATTGAACTCGAGTACTTCTGCGGCTCGTATCCGTTGCAAATTTTTGAAGGAAAACAAACATTGATCGCCAAGCTCAAGTGATTTATCAACACGGTGATTACAAAGTAATTTCTCGGGATGAAAAGTCTTATCGGAGGAAAGCTTTGAAAAAAAGTGAAAAAAGTCATGCACTCATGCTAATAATTTAGGTAGACGTGAATTTTTTCCAATGGATCATTGAGAGGTACTTGATTTATACAATGAGAAGTATCAGTTGAGGCGTTCGGCAGAAAATCGTGGGGATTGAGATCGAACGACTTCTGGGCTATCTGAAAATTGACGTAGTGGCCATGATCTCAACTTCTCGTCTCCTGGAAGGGTTCGCTTCAGTGAGAAAAACACTACAAAAGTGTTGCATCAGTGTTACAGTAATTTATTAGATGGGATAAACTTCAAAAGTATGAATGACATGCCATGACAATCAGCAGATGAACGTTATACAGAGAACACATCAAATAAATTGAGCTCACGTTCCTAGGATTCAGTTTGATTACCACGCAGAGGTTTATTTTCTCTATCCAACAGAATTCCTTTGTTGTTCCCGTAATTTTCGAAAGCGTAATACCTGGTTTTTGTGCCCCTTGTTGCGATCGTCTCCCATATCTCAGGCCATCGTCCTAGACGTCTCATTGGAAAAAACTCGATTAACTTCATTGCTAGCTTGCTGGTGATTATCTCTACGTCTTATTGCATGCAAATTCTTTTTGGCGCTAAATATCACGCCTGGTCAAGCGAACATTTAGTGTCCTCTGCTCTGAACTAAGTAATTTTTCAAGTTTGTAGGAAATTTTTAAAGTATTAGATACATCTGGTAATAGTAATATGTTCTTCTTCCAGGAGATCATGAAGAGGTCTTCATTGAGGTCCTGTGGTGACAATGTTTTATATAGTTCATTCTTCCACTTCTCATCATTAGTTTCTGGTTTCCAACATGCCGACGATGGGAATTTGACAATTGTGAGAGTTGTCTCTCTTCCGTATAATCCGCTTCTGTTTATGGTTTCCCATAATCGGGTCGTCTCTGTCGCAATGAAAACACTTGCAGATGAATTTCAATCAGATTTTGTTTTGCTCTTTTCTATGTGAGCGGCTTACTTTATTTGGAAGTTCATAACCTCTTTGCCACCACTCTAATAGATGCCTTCTCGAAGACGCGGCTTCACTTCACACTAGTCGGTAAACGTAAACCGAGTACCCCACTAGGCACGCATAGGACCCAGGGACGTAGCGGGGAGGACTTTGAAGTGGGTCTCACGATCGTCGCACAAGAATCGAGAACACAAGAGCGCAAAACTCTCGAGGCGTTCTGGATTAATTCCAGAAAACCGAAATTGAACCGCTGGGAGGAATGCCTCATTGTCACGCGTGATATTGGGCAGTATGTAAGCCTGTTATTCTGATGGGATGGACACATTACGCTTCCATGTGAATTTTGTGCTGTTGGTGTCCACGCGACATTTTCAGTGGAAGCGTCATCGAAAGTGGTGAGTGCGCAAAGAAGCTATTCTGTGTCCAATGTGATTGGAATCCTGGTTTAGTGTTTTCTCTCTTTGGTTATGAAAGTGTTTGGCCGAATAGATTGCTATCAACTTAACCTTTCCTAGCTTTGAGAAAGGCGAAGTCCGCCGGAATTCAGCTTATTCGTGAATAAAGAATAAAAATAACACCTCGCGTTTGTTCAACAAGAATACGAAGAATTACATCAGAGTCGAAGCTCTAGTAAGAGTAGTCGTACGTGGAATGCGTGTGCAAAACAAATTCGCTTCGTTTCAACGAGATTGGTATCCTTCAGAATTTCGATTCACGAAGAAATCCGGAAAAGTTGTAGACCACTCTCAGATGTCAATACTTCGCAAGATTTTGATGCGGTGATTGGTTTCATCTAAGAGGACGGTGGAGGTCGTGTCGTGCCACCACCATCACAGATTTCATTTGAAGGGATGAAGAAAGGAGTCCGTCAGTTAGACCACATGAAGAGACAAACACAAAATGAGAGACATGACGAAAATATTGTTAGGCGGTTTATAAATCACCCGTCGACAATGGACTGTAAAGTCTCTAGAGAGGCCTGCACGCGGAAGAAATGATAAAAGTACATAAACGAGATATGACAGAAAGACAAGGTAACGATTGATAAAGTTCCCACAAACGTTGGCCATGAAGGAAAGGAATAGTTTTGTTTTATCGCACGCATTTTGTCACTTCTGCATCTCGTTATCCTCTTGGTGGTTGTGTCATCCAAGCCAGCGATAGTGAGTTTCGTGCAGAGCCTAGGCATATGCTCCTCTTCTCTCAAATGATAACTTTGTTTTCCTAGTGGTTCAAGCTCCTTTCTTTTTTTAACCTCCAAAATCTCCTTTCTTATTTCGAATACAATGTTCGGTCAACGGTGATTTCTTTCTCTCGGATACAGTTTGGTCTACTTGTGGAATTGTTCCGTGTAGGTCGGTTGTCATGGTACCTCATAGTTTTGTTTTGATGACGAAATTTCCGCCGTAGTTGCCAATTTTGCGCTTTTAGTCAGTCTAGTACAAAAGTGCTATGGAAAGTACAGAAAGCGTCCGCAATAGCGAAAATGTATGCAATTTTAGACACTATGTGTAGGTTCTTGAGAACCTCAGAAATTTGACATGAAACTTGGATTCTAGAGTGGACCGCTAATCAGAGTTGAAATTTGTGTTTTAATTCGACTCTTTTTTTCTTGCGATACATACAAGTCTAATCAAATTAATGATAAGGGCCCCACTAATTCCATTGGAATGAGGCCCCATGGTTGTGTTCTATTCACGCGCTGGTTAGTGATGCCGTCGGTCAGAAGCATGGGCGCTTGTTAAACTTTTACCCAAACACTCCCATCCAATCCACGTAGGAATGCCTTAGTCCGGTTATCTCAATGTTGCAAGGAGAATCGACTCGATCAGCATTCTACGACATTCACAAACAAGAAGGAATCATTAAGCGGCAGCTGTAATAACAACACGCGAAATGCTCGTAGACCATAATGGACGTGGAATACGAGGAAAACAAATCGAATGCAATCAGTGCTGGGACCCGCACAGTAGCTGTGATGACCAGATATGTTAAATATAAAACAAAAAAAATGCGTCTTCCGTGTTTAGAGAAATGTTAACCGCTGAATGACGCAGCCTATGGGAAAGATTTCCATGTGAATCGCAGAAGTAGTCGGGATCGGGACTGACACCTGTTTTTTCTTTGGCGAACAAAAGCCAATCTTCTATTTTAATCGTACATGGATAGATAGATACATACATGCACATACAGACATGCACAAACATACATACACACACCCACGCACATGCACATGCAAATACGTGAACATGCACGTAGACACGCTTTCTCCTATCGGCGATTCGATCGCCGTCAGAATCGATGAGTAGAAATAGCTATTCGTTAAGTGTTGGAAGCAACTGAGTTCTTTGTGGATGCTCTCTTTCATTTCTATCGTCCATTGTTCGAGGACACCTATCGGAATCAACTAGCCGATTTTCATTTTTGAAGAACTATCAGTTTTCCTTTATCTAGTCGACTTCACCACGATGCTGAGCATTGCTCGATACAAGACGCTTTTAGAAATGATGACACTTAGATAATTTCTCAAGAACTTGCAAATTATCCGTTAAAACTCAAAGTGTATTAACAAATTCAAGCAAGTTTGTTGGGAGTTGTCATGAGTTGAGGAATTGAGATTAGAGTGGAGATTGAAGTGGAAATCAAAACTACGTCGTTGGAGTTCCGAAACTTCACTTTTTGGTTCTTTTTTAATTTAGATGACTTTAGCTAATGAGCGCTAGGTAATGTGCCAAGCTGACCCTTCAGCAAATCTATTCTCCTTTTATACTTGGGATGTGGCGCTACACTGGCTTATTTTCATAGCTTGTAAAGTCTTTGGTATCCTACTGACGACAATTCCTCGTGAGCGTTAAGAATAACGAAGTTTCACACTTCTAATGCTTTGCGAGCTGATGGATTAGAACTTACAAAATCATTTCTATGTTTTCGATATGCGCTACGATAGAACGCAGTGCTGAGTGGGGCGTAAGAGATTGGAATGCGGAGAGAGAACGAGAGAAAGAAATGCGAGGAAAATAGAGTGACACGGACAGCGAAAGCTGGAATGGATATGAAGAGAAGGGTTGAGGTCGAGAGAGTGTCATTCCACAACAGTTATTACTTTCGGGCGAATATACCGTCTTGTAACATCCCCACTGGTCCGAGATACTAACATTTCCATCGCTTTTCCTCAACGAAATTGTCTGATCAGAGCTCTACTGCGTTCCTTGAAGTCCGTCCATTTCTATGCTTATACTCTTCCTTTGACTTCCATGAAACGTCTTCCCTTTTCTTAAACGAAGTGAGATCAATTTCACTAAACATCGAACGCGTGGAATAAATAATTAACCTTTTATTCGTTATTGCGTGCCTTATCATTTGTCCAACATTTCAACGTAGTATCTGGTGGAAGGATATCCACAAGAATAGCGCAAAATGGGAGGCAGTTTTCCTCTCCTTTCTTTACCACTAATAAAGCAGTTTAGTTGCTACCATAAATTCGGAAACTGACGGAAGGAATCAACTCGGTTGGTGAAATGAATCTGAGGTTTCGAATAAGGGCAACTAAAGTTATTCAGGTGTTACCAAATATGAGCGGGTTGATCGCTGGTGATCGCATGGTGTAACCGAACAGTTTCTTGGTCTTAGCTTTTCCTGAACGTTTCATTTTGAATGTATCCAACTTTTATTATTCGTAAACTGAAATTTTCGGTTAACCACTGTTTTTCGCCGAAGTCTATTCAAATTCCGATGACGATTCCATGAGAATTATTTAAAGCAGTTTGTTTGAGTCGATCGTCACCACCGTAACATCCCTGCTCCACGGGCATCGCTTTCCTATTTGTTCAATACTAGTTTTCGTCACGAACTTACCGCAGGTGTCTGTCAAAGTTCTCTTTTTTGCAACTTGTCGTACCTTGTCAGTGCTCATCGTCTTCTCTTCTCGCAGTCCGTCTTTAGAATCATCCTGATAGCGCGGCGTCAATTGTGCTGGCTGTCAACATTGGCCATCTGCTGGATCAGTGCTAAGGCATCGTAACTCTTCACCTCCCATCTAACACAGATTAAGTAGATTAGGTAGACGTTGCATTCCTAGAAGTAAACATAAGCTCAAGGTTTTCAGTGGTTTTTTAAAATTTTGTTCTGCTTTTCAGTAATTTGAGAATTTGAGCTTTATTTTCAATCACAACTTGAAAATGAGCATGATGTAGTTGGTTCAGAAAACATTTCTTTGCTTTTCCAGAGAAGTGCGGAAGTGTTTTCACATGATGGAAACGTGAATAGAAACCTATTGTTTCTTATCTCTTCACTTTTTAGTAGTGGAGTTCCCATCAGAATTTTCGTTCAACATTCCCTAACTGCCTTGAAACCTGTTTGCTGTTCGTTTTCACAGTTCATTCCTCGTAAAGTGCATGACGTTTTCATTAGATTAATCCTAAAGCAGTTTTCCATCTCCTTTTATACTTTTTTTATTATGGTAGTGTTTTATCACACTGGAAAGCACTTTTATTTCAACATTTTTGTCAACGGTATGTGAACCTGTTTCCACATCCACTATATAAGTTAGCACTTTTTTAATAGCCCCTGAGGCGTTTTCAGCAGTGCTTTGTTTGTTGAAGTTTTACTGGACAAGTTGTTGTCAATGTTTTCGACAGAAATGATCGTCGGTTGTCGAGAAGTCCACTGAGCCGGGAGGATGAGGCAGTTTCAAATCCTCCAGTCCTTCCAAATTTTACGGCCTTGCATTTTTCTTTTGGATTAGATTTTACGGTCTACGGCTACAAGTGATCAGGTCGAGCGTTATTCTGCAGTACAGAGTCTGTTTCGAATAATCAGTGCCTATGGTAGCGGCCGCGTTTGTGGCGTTTCGTTACTTCCTAGACAATAGTTCCCTGCTGTAGTCTTCTCGTCAGAATTCCAATACGTTGCCTGAATGTTCCTTTCCAGTTCGGCATGGAACAAATGTTCATAATCTCGAAGTAAACCTCGTTTCATTAAGTGTTCCAGTGCTTCATTTTGCTGTAGTCGCCATCACAAATAGCGCAGAAACCATTTTTTTTGTGTCTAGCAGTACTACTAAAGAACAGATCCTTTTTTCAGCGCCTGATGAGGACAGAAAACTTCGGGAAGGGGATGTTTTTGGATTTTTTCTCAGTTCTTTCGGTATTCACCTCTACTATTTATTTCTCCTCAGTCCGCTTACGCCTTTGGAACCATGCGCCTGTTTCTATTTTTGAATTCGTTTGCACGGACTTCTACATTTGGTCGTTTCCGACAACCTGCCGACCGTATACCCTACACACCTTCTTCAATGCTCTCATCCCAACCACGGAACATAGGAAATCGCTATTGTACTATTCAGCCGTTGTCTTGGCCTCATAACGAAATGCAACACTCCTATTTCCATCTAATCTGTCCGTTAAAATTCTACTTGTCGTTCATTCCATCACATCAAATTATGTAGCTTTCATCCTTATTCTTCCTATCAAATATCCTTTTAATATGTGATTTCATCCAGTATGTAATGGTTCAATAATTAGTTGTAAACTACCAATGCAACTTATAAGTGTAATTTTTCATTACTACAAGTTCCATACTCATCAATTTCCAATAATATCAATATGTATATTTGATATTGCCAGTAAGATCCGTTTTTACCGCGTCTTTGTTGGATGTCCAGAGACAATGCTTCACAAAGACTGCCTAGCACAATTTGTATTTGATTGATGTCTTGATCCGTAGGCGTTTTTCCCTGGAGTCCCAGGATCGCCGTTCCATCAAAGGACGTTCTTAGGTCCATCACCTTATACAGTGACTCTTGAAGGTCCGGAGAGTGCTCTACATGTTACGACTAGGTTTCTTCATGAATGTACCGGTTTCATGGCATAATTTCACTCTATCGAGTTTCGAGTCAAATTCCGAAACCGTACATTTAAACATGACCCCGATGATAGCATCTTGATGTAAATCGCAGTTCGAGGTCAAGGAATAGTTTCCAGAAAGAAGCAGCAAACTGATGATGAGTATTCTACCTTTTATTTTTTGCCTACTACAATTTTCACTACAGGTTACTAAGCGAAATACAACCACAACGTTGCGGAGATATTTGCAAAGCTCTGGACCGCAGGTGTTTATGATGGGAACGAACGCGCTATTGTCCTTTCCGGGAAATAACTGGGTTCACTGCCGATGTGGGCTCCCCACCCAGATCAATTCCGTTGACGGGTGATTGTTGATGGCAAAAGATCGATAGAATTAGCTGAAAGACAGGCAAAACGAAGGACCCGCCTGGTGTGGTGGCGAACGCGTTACTCCTCGGAAAGGACAATGGCGCGTTCGTTCCACATCATAGACACCTGCGGTCCAGCAGAGTTTTGCAAATACCTCAGCAACATTGTACTCGATGATGAGTAGTTTCGACATCGTATCTGATTGAGCTCGAGTTTATCGAGTTTATAATCAGGAGACAACATAGAAGTGAAAGGTTGCAGTTTTTTGTAATAAAGGGGCTTGAATTATAGGGCTTTCGAAGTAAAGATTTCTTAAACGCACCTTCGACTGATTCCACTAGCAACTCTAGGTATATTTTTTTGTCCCATGTTGTCAGATTTCCGCTTAGTATCTTCGTTGAATATTACACTTAGTTACACTTATAAACAACTTCCACCTTCTAGGCTTTAATCTGATTTCCTTTTTCTCCTTAAAAAATAGCACCATCAACGTTTTAGGTTCCATTGTTTGCATGTGGTTCATTCCTGTCCCAAAGAGCAGAGCAGATTGTCAAAAGGACGAATAGTCTCTTCACCCATAGTTTCAAAAGGGACGTGACTACGACCAATATTCCAACTTCAACGGCCTATCTTGTCTTACCACTACCCGCGCCGTTTAAAAATGAGATGAAAAAGAATTTAAAAAATCAGAAGTGAATGACGATTTTACAAAGTCGAAAATAAAAACTTGTCTTTTGCTACAACAGCTGAAAGCTTACACTGCTTACTGTAACGTCGAGTGTTCATGGCTATTCTGAAAGTCGATGTACAGTAAGAGGTGCTTTTAACCCTTCCATCGGCAGTATACACAATCGAAGTGTCTGCAATGTTGTCAAGTATTTGAGTTTCACCCTGTATATTTTCGTACGACATTAGAATCAACCGTAAAGTAAATACAGATGTTGACATTGTCAAAAGGTCATTCTTTCCCTAAAATGACCTTTTGACTATGTCGACGAAACAACTTACTAACAGATGTGAATTACACAAGGCAGCAGGCAAAAATGTTTTCTTCTGATATGAAGTTCTGACGTAGATCAGTAAACATTCCTCTTCTTCTAAACGTTTTTTGGTTCTTCTATCCTAAACCCCATTAATATTGCATAGCAATCACCAATCATCAAAATAATGGTCTATTGATAATCATAATGTTCACAATCATAGTCGTATAAACGACTAGACGAGGAGTCGTATCTGGCCTTTACGATGATTCGTGTTGTATTATGATTGTATTGAACCAATTCTGCTATACTCTCAGACAAGTCTGACACCAATTTACCGACCCCGGAAGGTTGAAAGGCTTGATGAGCCACGGGCGCAGAGATCGTGTGTGTCGCAAGGCGCCCCCGACCACTACGCCACATGTGCCCCTATACCTGCGCATGGAAGTAGGAGAATCCGCGGTTTTCGTCTCTTTCACCATCTCCACCTTGGTTTTAGTGCTCTTCTCCCTAGCTTTACCAGTCTTTTCTTGTATTTTCTCTACTACATCACTTTGCTTTTCCTTAAGGATACGTGTAACCCAGTGGTTAAAATTACCCACCAACACAGACGTTGTCGGTCTCCAGGTTAACCAAGGCTTCCACACCTCAGTAGTCGGGAAATTGGTACGACACTTGTCTGGTGGTATAGCATGCGACGCTTAATAAGTTCAAATGCATGGCGCACTCTTCAAGAATTGATCAACGTCGAGATATTTGTTTCGTTGTTTGTATGTCCTTTCCTTCTTCTTGTGTGTCACGGCTTATTCTTGTTAATGATGTTTATTTTCCTTAACTTCCTTCAATTCCACTCCTTCGAATCAGCTGTCTTTCGCTTTCTGTAGAGTTTTTTTTATTCCTTTTCTATTATTCGAGTTACTCCCCTTAGCGTTGTTGTGTACAGCTCAAGGGATAATGCAAGAAAAGTGATTCAGGTCTCCACGGAAAATGAGCGCTTTCCCAGCCGATGTCAGCGAACCACGAGCAGTGAGTTTACTTTAAAGAGATTTATTGTTCATGCCTAGGACGAAGGCTCAAAGGTTGAACTCCAGTTCGATCATGATATAATCGGCAACAAGAATATTCCAAGAATGTGCACCTCATAACATCCACTAACAATCCTGACAATTCATGTAAAATGCCAAAAAATTCATTAATGATAGAACAAGAATGTCGGAAAAAGGTTAAGGAAAAATTACCAGTACGGACTTTCAGCTTTTATCTACTGCCTGCAATTTCTTCACGACAGGATATTTTGTGGAATGCAACCACAAGAATGCCGAGATATGAGCGAAACTCGGAACACCTCAGTGCTCATCGAGACCGCGATTACCCTTTCCGAGGGCTCACGTGTTATCCATCACACTAAGCGAGTCTCTAGACTTGACTATCTATGCAGAACTCTATAGGCTATTTTCCATCCACACAGCTTAAAAATAACGGAAGATCCGTGATATAGTATTTTCAAACGGTTATTTTGTTATCAAAAAATATTCCAAATCGAACTAGAAATGAGAAACCTTGTCGAAATACTTAACCTTTTTATTAGCAAAGCTCCGGACCGCAAGTGTCTGCGGTGGGGAACGAACGCGCTGTTGTCCTTTCCGGGGAGTACACGTTCACGCGCCTGTCTCTCAGCTAGTTCACTCGATCATCGCCAACAGCATTCACCTGTCAATCAATTATTATAACTGCAGCCTTAACTTAACTGGATTCGTTGCCGATTTGGACTCCCCAGATCAATCCCGCTGACGGATGATTGCTGATGGCAGTGATTGATAGAATTAGCTGAGAGACAGTCGAAATGAAGGACCCGCATGGTGTGGTGGTGAACGCGTTACTCCCCGGAAAGGACAATAGCGCGTTCGTTCCCCGCCGCAGACACCTGCGGTCCGGAGTTTTGCAAATATCTCAGCATCATAGAGGTTATATTTCGCAACATATCTTGCCTTAAAAACGAGTCGTCGAAATAGTGCATTATTAGAGAGCATTTCCAGCGAGAGTATATACATGTTATTGGTAAGAAAGAGAAAAGCTTAATAGAAGCAAAGAATTTTCATTTCGTTCTACCACGTCTTTATTGTTGCGCAGCTAAATTTGAACAGGGTGTGTTTAGCAGAGTGCTTAGAAGACTGCAATATACACGTGGTGATCGAAATACCGCCATTGCTCCCCCGTCGGCGACTTTGCACAAAGCTGGACTACGGTGGTTATAACATTGATTTCATACGTGGGTTAGCGCTGCAAGTCAACGTATATATGATTCTCATATGGATTCAAACACCTCTACGATGCTCCGATTTGAGTCGAATACGTAGGGTACTGCTAAGGATTTGGCAACGGTAAACGCTTAAGTTCCAACATTGTAAAGAATCTGAAGCATATGATAAGTTTGCGTTAGTTTTGAATCATCGGGAATTCCTTGATATGCTTGCTTGATTATCTGCGTGATGTAAGTTGAAAATGAATTCCGAAAATAATGAGAAATTTGATAATTCGACAAGCGTTTGGCAATGCAATGTGTTATGTTATTGTTATTGTTATTAGTTATATGTTATACACGATGTTATTAGCCTCGAAGGTGCGATCGCTCTTCTCTTATTAGATATCTGAACGCGGAACTACTGTCGGTTCACATCAGTCGGTGATAAAAATTTTTCTTTTTCCAAATGGCTCAAGGTAAGAGCCATCTTTTTCTCCTTAGCTCAAAGATACTTAAGGTAAGTGAAATAGTTTTATATATGAAACGTGACGTAGCAGTCCATATTGTCTTGCACCTTAGCACTTTTGCGCTTAGGAACATCTTCGCTGTCATTGTGGTCGTTCCATCTCTTGTCTTCATCATTCTATCGGATGTTTTCTCCTTGTTCGTGAATGTAGTGACGAGGGTGGTTCCCATATGTGCTCTGTGCCACGTCAACACTCCAATGGGAGAAGCAGCTAGGATCACTATCGATCGTTCTTGTTGTTGGATGGATTGCTGAATGCACTTTTCTCCGCTGTTGCTTGTCGTATTTCCTAAAGTATTGCTACACATTCGATTCAGTCCTCTCCAATCGAGGTATGATGCTTTCAAAACTGTATCGAGTGCTGTTGAGTTCCCATACTGTCCTTCATTTCACAGTCATTTCAATCGAAAACGGAACTTCGAAAGCTTCATCCAGTAGAGACGAAGTGGTCATGGATTTTCGTACACGGCTAGAAGTACCAAGCAATAGACACATGGTCGGCCGTTGCTTTGATTCTGCGCACCGAACACAACAAATTGTCCATCCCTCCATGTTAGCGAACTTGTCTAGGAGCATTAAAACACCGATTCGATACATCAGCTGGGCGCTGAAAATCATTGTATAGGCAAAATATGGATCCAATCACCTCTACGATGCTACGAATGGAGTCGAACGCACGGTGCATCCTTTAGGGATTGATAAACATCGAGTCCTGTATCCCTCATTCTTTTACGGTAATACTTCAAATGATGCTGTTCCAAATTGTTTTCTCATCGAAATTTTTCTTTACATTCACCATTGGTTATCGTAGTGACTTAATTTCTACACAGAACAGCGTTGCATTCATGCTTTTTTTTATAATCGAGTATGAATCTATGTCTTCTTCCAACTCCTAAGAACAAATCACTAGCACTTGTTCAGGCATTTATTTTCTTGGTAAAAAGGTTTGTTAAACCCGTGGCGCGACATGAATCAATGACGTGCGTATTTCAGGGAACCTTTGACCACTGTGCTACACACGTCTCCTAGCTTCGCTATACAGCAGCAATACAATAAACCGCAAAGCAAAATTGTCACTGGTTCTGTTCATAACTGACAAACAAATACGAACTAAACTCTTTTGGAAATATACCAATTAGCTAGAAAATTCACCCAACACTTAGCTTCTTTCACATTTATCCATTTTTTAAAACTTTTTGTACATTGTTTGCCTTAAAAGATGATCTATCTGTTATAGTACCCAGGATCGACTTTCTATTAATCTCGGCATTGAATTATGAATTCGTCGTTTTCTCTCTTAGCAATCGCAAGGTTGTTAAACAGCATACGTGTACTTCCATACAATAACACACATACAACACAATCGTAGCTGACGTTTCGGCAGAATCGCCTTCTTCATGGCTGACGACTGCAGCACCCCCAATCAACGGTCAACGACCATATGCGACTCTGAGCGGTTGTTCTTCCTCGGTGGAAGACAAATGAAAAAAGCGGCTCTGAAGAAGGCGATTCTGTCGAAACATCAGCTACAATTGTGTTGTATGTGTGTTATTGTATGGAAGTAAACGTATGCTGTTTAACAACCTCGCGATTGATCTATCTGTTGTCATCATTTTTCAAAATTCAGTGTGCATACCTTGATAAAGGGCTAATAGTGAATTTGAAGGGATAGACGTTGCGGCTTGTTTTCTCGATTTACCCGAGGACATCTCAGTGGCGGGGAACTGTAAGAATGCCGACCGCATAATTTCGCGCTGATTTTTAAGACTGAAAAAATAGCGACAAGGAGTATGGAAGTCCCGTTATGCATTTAACTCAGTTTCTAGTTGTTTTAGAATGCTCCAGTTATGGCTAAGGACCAAGTGCCAACGCGCTTAAACGTGTTTTCACGTATTTTCTGTATTTCTACTCTTTAAGTTTGGAAGGAAGTGGATGATTAACATTTTGTTGTAATTCTACTGTTCTTGCAGATTTTCATTACCTGTAAAGTTGAATTTATGCTTCACGTACGAGCGGAAGTGCTGTCGATGATGATTTCTGTTGCCATGAGAACGTCGACATCGTTCGTGTTACAAATATGTTTCCACCTGAATTTAATCGTATTTAGTCTGTTTGGGCTTAACACAGATATCAGTTTCAGTTCATCTGTTCGTTTGTTCCACTCTTACACGCAATTGGTGAGCATTATGGAATTATGCTCGATCTCCCACAGATGTTAGGTCGAATGCGACAGGGAAACAATTTTTCAAAACTGGGAGCATTTCGCGTTACTTGTACTTTCCATCGTCTCAATTATTTTATGTCTTTCACAGGCCGTACAATACGAATTTTTAGACGTTAGTTCGAAGCAACCACTTAATGTTAATCTATGAGGTCTGTTTTACATGACTATGGTCTGTGTTAGTAGTTACTGCTTAGCGACAGACGTGAATTGATTTCCACTCACACGGTGTAAAAATAACAAGGGCTATCAAATTTAAGCCGACATATCTCTGTTCAGAGTGAATTTCGCAGCTTTGCAATCAGTAAGTAGTTCCCCACTGGGTTCTTTTTTGTTTTACCGGTTGACATCGGATGAAATCCTTATTTTCCGGTCTCCGTCAAACGTATTTCGTGTATTTGCATTCGTCGGGGTTTGTGTTTTGCAAGTGAAAACTCTTGAACGAGTGGTGTTTCTCCCAGATGGTGTTCTCAGTCGCATTGTTGAGTTTTACGGCTGTCGAGGTCTCGTTTGAAATTCCAAAAATTCAAGTGTTTCCCATTTCTTTTAGAAATCTGTATTCTAAACACTTTCGAGAACCAAATAACAGTTGACCTCCCAACGGTTTACCCACTCGTGGCTGCGAAATGTTCTCGGGTGTCGAGCCACGATGTACAGCGGGGAATTCATCCTTCCAGTAGGTCTGCCAAGGTGAGGAGAAATCCGGCATTTCCATTAAGAAGCCCAGCTAAGTGTAAACCAATACCAGGATCCACCACCGTCCTTGTATCAAATCACACACACGGTGGCAAATCCCCCTCTGATCCACAGGCGCGACGATTACCTGTGCTAGTGATGGCATGGAGCAGGCCTTAGCCAGGCCGACCTCGGGGCTCCAGGAAACCATAATAGCTAAACCAGCAAAACTCAGAAAAACGGGCCATTCAAGTATCCAAGTAAGTAATAACAGTTCTAAAGAACTATACATACTGTTTAATAGATACAGCAAAGTCTTCCACACTTCCAACTTCTCAAGTATTCTAGTTATCGCAAAATCATCAGCAGTGCACGGAAAAACAGTTCCGGTTCCTCACGGTTACTGAGCTCTTTAGATTTTATCGCTACATTCACATACGCTCAGATGAATTCCATAGCGATCGATTTTTTTCGGACGGCGATCAGTGTGTCACTCCACGGACGCAAAATGGTCCAGACAGAGACATTATTTGAAAGTTATCTCCTCGTAACTGATTAGAAAAATGTTCATTAATTCAGCAATGTTCTGAAGTTCCTTAAAGGCACTTGTGGCGCAGTGGTCGGAGACGTCCTACGGTACACACATGAAACCGATCCGTGCCCCCGTGGCCCACTAACTCTTCCATCCCTTCGGGGCCAGCAAATTGGTGCCAAACTTGTCTGGGAAGATAGCAGCACTGACTCAATACAATGGTAGGCCACCGCGAGTTATTGTAAAGGCCAGATATGCATTCAGCTACCTCCTACGGACGTTTAATGAAGTCGAATGCATGACGAATCCCTTAAGATTGATCAAAGCTTAGAGCTTTATCCTTGTTACCCCTTATGTGAAGGTCCTTAGTTGAACCGAATTTTGGGCAGTTTCTTCTTTTGTCCACTTATAAACAGCCCAGTACTCAACCAGAGAATCCGTGTAGGACCTCACACAGAGAGATGGATCAATTGGGATTTCAACCTGGTGGGTATTTCTCTGAAACAGATAGATTTGTGGCCAACATTTTCATACTTTGTTGCCGAATTCGGGGCGCTGCACATATTCATTGTCTTATGACTCAAAAGCTCTGTACGTATGCTCATTTTGGCCATTCGGTTAACAAAGGTGGTCTGGAATTCCATTTTACCACATAGATTAGTGAGGCACTCATATTTGGTAAAATTTCAATCACTTTTCGCTGATGCGTCCGAAAATCAAATCCAATAAAGCACGACATATAAAGCATACTTGTAGCGGCGCGTGTGGCGCAGTGGTCAGAAGCGCCATGTAGTACACACATGGGATTTCCCGCCCCGGCGGCTCACGAAGCCTTCCATCGCTCAGGGGTTGGCATACTGGTACAGGACCTGTATGGGAGGATAGCAGCACTGGCTGGAAACATCGGTAGGCCATAGCGAATCATTATAAAGGCCAGATATGCATTCAATCACCTCCAACGATACTTAATGAAGTCTAATGCATGACGCATCTTTAGGGATTGATCAACGCCGAGAGCTTTTCTTTATTACTTTGTAGTCAACTAGTAAGAGGAAGAGGAGTAAGGCTAGAAAACTGAGGACATATAGTGAAACCTGCTTTCGTAACTTTACGACATGCCAGTGAACGCGCATGGCTTACGAATACTTAGTGCATTGCTCTTCGTATTACTAAAAGGCTTTACGTAGTTTACCTAGCTTCCTAACTTCCTCTCCTTACCTTACCATGCCTACCTGCCTACCCACTTCTTCTTACCTTACTTTATCTACCTGCCTACTTTCCTCACCTTACCTTACGTGCTTACGAATTTACCCGACCCTACCTTCCCTTCATCACTCACCCTGCTACTTTCATTATTCAAGTTCTTCCTTGTTTGATGTGTTCACAGGCAAATCTTCTGTGTTATCACCTTGTAATCGGAGCGGTTAGGCAAGTGTACTGAACGCAAGACAATATGTATTGTGTTCTAAAGGCTTGCCATCATTAGTGGTGGTTTTTTGATGAAACTGAACCAGTCCTATCAACACTTGTCTCTCTCGGAAGACTCTTGAGCGGAGCTCTCTTAGCATACACCTTTTCTCATGTTGTTTTCTTCCAGATTTCTTCTAGCATTCTGAATTTCCTTTCATAACCACCACTTTGCCAGGGCTTTTTGTTTGGGTTACGGACGAGTTGTGAAGATAACGTTCATTTTGTATTTTCTTTTTCTTTATTAATTTAGAGGTTGCCTCATGTTTCCACACACACGTTTTGACATGGAGGCCAGTGGGTTTCGTGAAAAACAAACTTTTTTTCTTACCACTCTGTAATTGTTTACGTTTACAGAGGAACTCCGCTGATGTCGAAGTGAACCTCGGGTTTCCGGTTACAGACGTTCCCAGGCCAACGACTAAATCCGACATAGAAGAGGGTGGGTGTGATGGTAGGACACCATAATCACCATATTTTGTTATCACGAGTTGTGCCGTCTGTGACACTGCTGTTTTAAGAAGTTGAATCCACCAGTACAATGAAGGGACGCTACGATCCTCACGAGAAGTGTCGCTTGCTTCATCCGGACGATGAAGTATTTGAAGAAACCTTTGAGGTATGCCTCCTTTTTCTTTCATGTCCTTTTCGCCATTTACAAGTTTTTCGAATATTGTTGGACATGTGGTTCGCAAATTCACGCCAGTATTTTCTTCCGGAATTCTATATTGGTGCAAGTTACAATCTTAGCTCGAATCGTTCTCTACACTTCGACATAATGTCTCCCAACAATGTCGAGATGAGGAGGATGGCTTTATCGAAAACGAACATAAGAAACGGAGGAGACGCGGAAGGCGTCGTTCTGGTCAGTTTTTTCTTTCAGTTTTCTTTTTTTGCCTTATCTTTGCTTATTCTCTTCTTTCTCATTCTTTTTAAGACTGTTCTGCTCGTGTTTTAGTATGTTAATTCTTTCTATTCAGTCGTCGTCATGTTCTTTGCTAATCGTTTATTCTTGTGCTGTTGATAAACCGGGACCAGTTTTTCGATGTGACCTCTGTGAACCCACGATGACAGATTTCACCTTTTTCAAAGTTGCTGGGGTAACCCGTTGTGAATTCTGTGCTAATATTCTCACCTCACCTATGATGTTGGCAAAGAAAACAGTTTTGTAGAAGGCGGATCTCCGAAGACGAAACCATGACCGGTTTTGGGTAAACACTTCATCAGCAGCTCCAATTTGATTGGTTATAGATGCTGGAATTTGATGCACACTGTTGGCTTCGACGTAGATTCTTTCATAAAGGATAAAGCTGCCAGCGTTGATCAATCCCTTAGGGATGCGCCATGCATTATTCGACTTCATTATGCAACGATCCCCGGTTCGATCCTGCGCCCAGGAGTGACCAAGCATCCATGGTCTCTGGAGTCGGCAAATTGGTATCAGAAGTGGGTGAGGGGATAGCAGTGATGACTTATATCGAGGCATCTGTACTCCAACACAAGTCATTGTATAGATCAGATGTGCAGCCAGTCAGCTCTAACTATGCTTAATGATGTCGAATGTATGGCACGTCCATCAGGGATTCATTAACGCGGAAAGCTTTGTCCATCGTACTTTATCCTTTATATGGAAGGTACACTTTGGAATAAAAAAAAATAAAGGATATAACTTTCGTCTTGTTCAATCTCTTAAGGATACGCCATGCATTTTCTTCATTAAGCACAGTTTTGAGGTGATTGAATGCATATTGGGCCTTTACAATGACTCGGGTGGCATGCCGATGTATCAAGCTAGTGCTGGTATCCTCCCAGACAAGTTTGATACCAGTTTGCCCACCCCGGAAGGATGGAGGGTTTGGTGGGCCAGGGTTCGGGAATCGATCCCATAAATATTGCAGGACGTCTCTGACCACTACCCCACATGTGCCTAAATTTTTTCATAGGAATAACAGTTTGTTGTAAATTCGTTTTAAATTATTCTTAATTAGTGCGTTCATTTTTGCGACTAGGTTTTAAAATTATTATCAGTACGGTGCTCATTAGCAATAGCACCTTCGCAAAGCATTAGTGTATTATCGCCTGTTGAGAAATCGTTCGCCTTAGCACTGAATAATTCAAGTTGTGTGCTGCTTTTGGGAAGGATCGTCGAAAACGTTGGGAAAAGAACTGTCAGCCAACATTTCTCCGTTATATATTTTGGAGCTGTTTCTCTGCAGCAGGATTTGCTCACTTAGCACCGGTATATTCGTTCTCATGGAGCAAGTTTTTAATCTATATGACGGCTTTCTTCTCTCATCATAGTCAATACGCTTGCTATCTCGCTTAATACCTCATAGAGGTGCCTTTTCCTACCTTCTGAGGGACGTATTTCAGTGGCTACATTGTTCCAGTGTAAATTCTAAAATTATTTTTCTGAAATACGGCCGCAGTGGTTAGCGTCATAAGTTTCATGGATGCTTCACTTCACCCGTTCTGTTCATTGTCAACCACTCGTTTCTTATTGCTTTTCTTACGTTTTTTGTGCCTTTTTGATCTGGGTTTGTGGTTTTTTGGATCATACGAATGGTAGGTGTAGTGTAACGGATAAAGCTCTCGGCGTTGATCAATCTTTGAGGGATACACTGTACATTCGGCTTCACTAAACATCGTTGGAGGTGAACTGAATGCATATATGGCCTATACAATGACTCGCTGCGGCCCACCGATGTGTCCAGCCATTGCTGCTATTCTTCCAGGCATGTGTGGTACCAGTTTGCCGACCCCGGCGAGATGGAGGGTTTGGCGGGTCTGGGGGACTGGAAACGATCTCATGTGTATTGTATGGCGCTTTCGACCATTGCGCTACACGCGCATCTTCAAGTGTGGTGTAGAACGACAAATGTTAAATATGTCAGTAGCTTGATTTAATACTCAAGCTGTTGTCCATGCAATTACTTGCTTTGCAGTCGACGCATTCGGTTACCCGCTCTTCGTTCCGCTTTTCATTTTCCTCTTTCAACTTTAATTGGAATAATGTGGAGTGGTCGTAATCAGTGAGGTCATACTTTACATGTTTCTATTGTTCATTTGTTTTCTTTTTCATTATGAGCAATCAAAGTCTTGGTGGAAAGGTACCTTTCAATCTATGAAAAATTCATTCTTACTAAAAATGTCAATTCACCCAATTATCTATGCTAGTGTAGGCCTCGACAGGTAATTTCGGAGAGTTAACCAGAAAACAGCTCTATTCATTGGGGGTTTTAGTAGTGTTGTAAAACTGGCTTGAAGCTCAACACTCAGACGATTACTTTTTCACTTTACATATTTCTTCCTAATGTTAAATATGTGCAGCAATACTTAGTTTTAATCGATACAGGTTTGGTAATTGTGTATATTGCATTTGTTGTACGCTGTTATCTCTTGTGTATCCTGTAAATGGTGGTCAAGGGACTTGAGTAGGTACCAGTAAAGAATCAGTTCGCTTCTGACGTATACCAGATACCTTGTGAATTTTTATGCTCGAATATCGACACACTTTCCGCGTAAATCATTTCTAAAAGTCGTATGCCGATGTCGGAAAAATGCGTAATTTTAATTTTTTTTTCCAAATTTCCATAAAATAATGGTATAATTGGTTATAGATTCTGTCTCACTGCCTCCATTGTTTTAGTCCTTTCACGTACGAGCATGTGCACTGATTTCAATATGGTGCGCTGCTGTACGTTTTGGACCGTACATTTTGATTTCAATGCGCATCTCAAGTGCGCTCCAATGACACGAGTCCGATAGGCGTACTACTCGAGAATGGCCGCGATCGTGAGAGGGTTGGAGCTTTCGTACTGTAACTGCTATGGAGGATCGATGACTTTTGACACACAAATTTTTTACGAAGGCTGGTGTATATTCTCAGCTGTGCTTGGAAAAAGCTGTTGCGGGCAGTGGAATTGGATGCGGAAAGCTGGTAACAACATGATTAGATAATGGACGAATTTTTTTCGTCACACACAAGAGATGTTCAGGAACATGGGAACGTACACAGAATAGCATAGTGGATATATGAAGTTAGAGACACATGAAAAAAATTTGAGGAAATGGAACAATACGATTATCTCAAGAAACCAGTGTATCGTTGCTCTTGTCGGGTCGGGCTAACGGGCCGCACATCTTGGCTTCATTGAGCGAACAGACAATCCGACGAATCCAACACGAACTAGTGATGCGTGTTCGTGGAGCGGTTAATGAATGTCTTTTTGTCTTTTTGGTGACAAATGTATGGTACAAAGTTCTGGTGAAATCTTCTAGTAAAGGCTGACATACTTGCAGCTTGCTTGTAATAAAGACTATTGTGCCAGTTCTTGATATTGTCAATCAAATGCAGATTTGTGAGTGAATACAACCACTAAGATGCTGACATATTTGCAAAACTTGGACCTCAGGCTATATTCCGACCCGCGATTACCCTTTGCGGGGGCTTACGTGTCACCCTATTGCACCGCTAAAACCCTTGCTTTGCCTTTTTTTCAGCCGGTTTTCTACCTAACGCTGCCGCCAGTAATCACCCATCAACGAGAATGATCTGGGGAGCACAAATCGGCGTTGAACGTAGTTAAGCTGATGCTGCAGTCGAAATCACAATGTTTGACCTCTTATTTACTGCCTATGCTTCTTTCGCTGATTGGTTGCTAATGGCACCGTTAAGCTAAAAATCTGATTGACAGAAAAGCAATGCAAGGGCTTCAGTGGTGCAGTGAGGAACAAGCGAGCTCTCGGATGGGGTAATTGCGGGTTAGAATCTGACTTACGGTCTCTGTTTTGCAAATATCTTAGCATCATAGTAGTTGTAATGCACATCATGTCATGCCATGAGGAAATTCTAGGCAGCAAATAAAAGTTGGGCTTTATAAGTGAATGTTTTGTTTTATGGTGGTAGAAAATCTTTTTCATTCTGTCAGAATCAGCCCATTATCGTATAGCGTCAAACGTGAGTTAATTACGGTTTATACTTGAGGGTAGATGGGTCGACATCGATCGATACCAATTTGTTTCCTGCTTCGTAGTTTACTTTGCGAGCAGAGGTGTTGGCTTCGATCTAAAACTTTTCTCTGCACGCTGCTAAACTAATTTAGTTGTCAGAACCAAAGTGCTGACACGTTTGCGACGATACGCGCTTATATCAATGCACGGGTGTATAAAAAATACGTCTCATGAGTTTGGGTTGTGAGTTTCAGTTTTCAGCACACATTTTTCAGCTCATATTGGCATTAATAGTTGAAATGAAAACAATTAAATTTTGCAGATTGATGCTTAAAGTGCACAAATTTTCCTACTCTACTGCTATGAAATTCGGATATGAAACGAGGGAACAGACGAAATTTCGTTCAGCACAACACGATGGTGCTCAAAAATGAATAGTGGGGATTTGTGGTTACCGCGTTAGCATTAGAAGTTTTAGAGGCCTCATTCTTTTGTTCCTTAAGAATTTGAGCTTTAAGAAAGTTAGAAATTGTGACGATATTTTAGAAAAATTTTATAACTGTAGAGCAAACTCTTCTCTTTAGTTTTTTTTTAAGTTCACAAGTTCTCAGCTGCTGTAGATATCGAAACACTGACATCGTCTCTGATGTTTCAAAATAGCAATACACTTTTAATTCTTTAGTCTCCTTTCCCGATATAGAGCTCCAAACTATTTTTGCAGAGAGATTCTTTTTATCACTTTTGGAAGTTGAAAGCTTATATAGCATAGTGGTTAGAGATAAGCTATTATATACATTGAATCCTTGGTTCGAGCCCGCTCTAC
This sequence comes from Angiostrongylus cantonensis, assembly GCA_009735665.1. Lineage (NCBI taxonomy): Eukaryota > Metazoa > Nematoda > Chromadorea > Rhabditida > Metastrongylidae > Angiostrongylus > Angiostrongylus cantonensis. The sequence goes on along the minus strand of MQTX01000263.1, from coordinate 226,913 downwards.
GGGTGAACGAAGCCGCGCCATCACTCTGGGGTCGAAAATTGGTACCAGACCTGTTTGGGAGTGCGAAAACTGACTTATTGGTGACCATGCGCAGGTTATCGTATAGGCCAAATATGAAGACAATCACATCTGCCGTGCTATGATGAAGTCCACTGCATAGCTCATGCCAATAGGATTGATCGATACCGAGCGCTTTATCCTTTTATCCTTTGTTAGAAGTTATGTTTCAAAAGATCGCGTGTAGCGTATCGGTTGCGCCCTGCAATACACATAGAATCGGTCTTCGCGTCCAAGCCGCACCAAGCCTTCCATCTGTCTTCCTGGTTAGGCAAATTTATACCAAACTTGTCTGAGAGGATAGCAGCATTGGCTCAGTACATTGGAAGACCACCGCCAATTATTGTAAAGGCCAAATATGGATTCAGTTACCTCTAACGATGCTTAATGAACTCGAATGCATGACGCATCCCGCAGGAATTGATCAACGCCGAGAGCTTTATCCTTTATCCTTACTTGTTAAATAGGTCACTGACTCTTCCGCCATTTGTAGTATAATCTATTCAGTTACCTAATTTTTTTTTTATTGCATACGAGATATATTTCCTGCGCAGACCTTGAATTCTTTGGTGATAAACTTCAAAAAGGTCGTTTGAAGTTTATCGGTAAAAGAATGAGCGACTCTACATCGCTGATCTCTTGTTGTGCTTTTTGCCTGTTTTTTGACCTTCCTATTATTTGAGCGGTGAGAAAACCATGGCCAATTTTAAGCGAAAAGTTTAAAGTGCTACCGCATCATTCGTATCAAGCAGCTTTATTAAGCAAAATAGAAATACACACATGTTCAGAAGCAGGCAACAAGTTTATTTTCCACCGTAACGCAAAATACTGAAGTTTGGAAGGCGACGATTTCTTCGTAGGCACTTTCACTAGGGAACTGCTCGCTGAAGGTTTTTCTGGCGAAGTAGTTATGGAGGCGCTGGAAGAGGTCTGTGCTCCACTGGCATACGTTCGTGACAAAATTCAAACACTGGTCGATAGTGCATGTTTGGTGATTCTAAATGCATAGTTTTCTTGTTCAGCAGTCGCGAGGTTGTTGTACAGCATACATTTAGTTCTATACAAAAACAGGGAATACATCAGTAGCGGACGTTTCGGCAGTATCGCCTTCTTCAGAGCCGCTTTTGTTTTTTTTTTTGTCTGAAAATGTCATGATTATAATCGGTTGTTCTAATCTCTCACAGTGGAAGTCACGTTAAAAAGCGGATCTGAAGAAGGCGATATTGCCGAAAGGTCAGCTACTGTCGTATTGTCTGTTTTTGTCTGCAAGCACATGTGTGCCTCGCTATTTCTGAACAAGAAAACTACGCATTTATAATCCAGTGATGAGGTTAATAGATAGTCGATCCTGGGGACTATTGGTCATTCTATTCTTATCATAATCCTGTAATGCAATATGCAAGGGCGGACTATACAGTGGTAGTGATGTCGGTCATCACGAGTTGGTGCTTGCAAGATTCTGCTGCGGACCAACCAAACCTATCTTCCCTCCAGGATCAAGAACCAAGGGGTTGTGACCTTACCCGCATACGGTGTGATGCTATACATATACACAATATATACAACAATACAGTACCTTTAATACACAATATGAATGGCTTTATTCGGTATTCGTGACTTTTATGTTGGATTTACGCCCGAACGCAACTTCCCGTCCAAACGGCACGAGAGATCCATTAATTTACCTTATTTCTAGCTCTATAGCCTCTGCCAATTTCTGTTAGCAAATTCGATGAATCAACGGTAGAGCTTCTAATTTCTTACTGCCTCATCGTAGCTAGGAGGTGTTCCTGGATGTTGGGCTGCGATAGACAGCCGTGGGACCCATCACCCCAATAGGCTCTGTCATGCTGAGAGGGAGTCCGGTGTTTCCATAAGGAAACTCAGCTAAAAGCACACCAATACCAGGATTCGCCGGCGCCTTAGTATCAGATTAGTCGCGTGGTGGCAAATCTCCCTCTGTTCCACAATTGCGACGACTGCCTATAGTGGTGACGACCGGGAGCAGACTTTCGACTGACCTCGCGACTCTAGGAAACCACAATAGCTTAGTCAGTAAAACCCTGACAAATGGAAATTGTGCTGGGGCTTGCACAACCAGTGAAGACTGGATATTCAAGTATCCATGTAAATTTGATAAATGGTATGATCTTTTAGTACTCATTTTGTGTTTTGTAGCATGCAAAGACGTAAAAAGGAAAGTGAGTCAATAAAGTGAAGTATTTCTCTTTTTCAACAACTTCAGACCTCAGGGAGCGGTATTTTTATTGGATACTTGTCTCAAATTATATCCAGAAATCGTACAGTAATTTGGATGATGTCGTTTGCTTGTAAAGCAAATGTTTTATTGCTTTTGCTCACTGAAATATTTCATGTTTCTTCTGGTTCTTTTTTCCTACACTTGTACTTTTGTGGCTTAAAAAGTTAATACTTGGCTAACCACATCTTATTTTTGTCTTTTGACGCAAATTGAAGAGAAAAGGTGCTGTTAAAAGCTGTTTACTAACAGAAAAGTAAAACAAGAGCCTCTATTCGTGTAGTGGAAAGAACATGACCCCGGTGAGAATAATCAAGGGTTCGAATCTCAACTGAGCTCCCGAGTTTTACCGATATCTTGGAATCTTTGGGTTTGTATTTCAAATTGTGCTCTGCTGTGAAAATAGAATGAACTGAATAAATAAATAGTCAGAAGATTAAGTAAATGCCAAAAGACTACTTGTTAAGAGTTGCAAATGAGGAAAATACAGCTGTGTTGGTGTTGCATGTAGTCCAACTTGTTCTTTTCGTATCTCCTACATTAACCATGAATGGTTGCGTACATTGGTTTCCTTTTTTTTTTCTTAATTTCCGTTAAAAGGATTACTCTAATCTAATAATCTTTCCAAATTACCTTTTAGTTGTTCAGTTTGGGGCACGGATAGTGCAGTGCTGTACTTTTTTTTATTCATTACTGTACCTGTTCCACCAACTCTTATCCATTTGAAGTTGGGAAATCGGAACGAAACTTGTCTGCGACTAGCTCACTCCTCCAAGTCAATATAAGATGGCGCCGATCCTGATGAAGATCTAGGAACGCCCTAGTACGGCTACTTCAGGATTCTATGAAGAATCTGCTGGACTAACATTCGACAGCGTTCAAATGAACTCAAGCAGAAACCAAACGCTCACGCAAATTCGAAGACCTTTGTGAACTTCTTGGATGGTGGATTCGAGGAAACGAATTGAATGCAAGGAGTGCTGAGATCTGCACTATATATGATGTCTGGTCACACGTAAAATGTGACAAAAAACCACTAGGAATAGGTACGAAGGTGGAAAAAAATGAGTCAGTTCACTGCAAGTTCGGGAACTATCTGTTTCTATATCTTCACAATGCTTATAACTGCTGTGTGTGGTCGTTTAATCTTTTATTACTCATCTTTTTAGGTAGTTTTACGGGAGGTGCTTGGCCGAGAAAAGGTGGTAGATCACTTCTTGGGTACGCTATTCCTCCTCCAAATGTTCACTCAACCGACTGGAGAGATATGCTATCGATCATAGAATCTCGCGATTTATCTCGAGATGAGACGAATGAGGTAAGTTGTTTTAGTATCCATGCAATTAAGGTACTATTCAATTTTGACTGGATGGGTTCCAACATGTACTTCAATAGCTCTTAGTGCTTCTAAAATGGTGTCACAACCTGCAATAAAGCGCATCATGACGTAGACATCCAAATCTGACTTCGTAAGCGAAATCCTTTGTGTCATTCGAAGAATTGACTGCTCTTTGGTGTCTCTCTTAAAGTTTCTGTGGAACTTTCGTTGGGCTGTTTGACGACAGAAGCGATCATATCGAAGTGAATGAACGAGATAGAAATCTCTACTTCCTTACATTTTTTTGGTCATCGATTATGAAACGTTGTAGAGTTGAGCAATGCTGTCTCTAAACAAAATACGTAGGTATCTTCTAATTTATTACCGTACTATTTAAAGGATGTTTATGAGTAATATCCAGTATTTATGCATTTCTTCCCTTCTGCGATTTTAGAAATCTACATTTAGTAACAGTTGACCAGGAAAGTAAGAAATGTGGAAAAAATAATCATTTACTACTTAAATATTTCGATGGCCCGTCTACACGAGTTGTGCGGACCCCAGTACATTATCCATTCGTTCTGCGTCGTAATAGTCGTTCATGGTGGTGAGTACGCTGGCGGATGGGAGTTTCGTGCTGTGGTCTGCAAAATAACCGCACCTGCGAGCACAGCTGATTTGCTTCATTTACGAACACGTCCGCGCAGTGTGTAAGTGATGGTCCCAGGGGACACCTGCATCCTCATAGAGTCAACTCTGCAGTTCTTTTCTCATCCATCTGTCGTTGTTCTCATTATATGGTCGACCCATCTATGATTTTCTATCGATGTGTGTTTTCTTGGGTCTCGAGGAGGAGATAGAATTCGAAACTAAGAGCTTAGCATTAGGTGTTGGTTCTGTCGGTTGTATTCGAGAAGACATCGTTCAAGCGTTGTGTGAGTTGTACGCAGTGTTCTTGACGTGCTTGAAGTAATTGCCCAGATTTCTGCTGCATATTAGAGTGCCGAGAGGACTGTTGTTCTCTTTTTTTTTTACAGCAATTGCGAAGTTGTTATTCAGTACACCTGTAATTCCTCACAAATATAACACATAAAACACAACGGTAGCTGACGTTTCGGCAGTATCGCCTTCTTCAGAGCCTGGAAGGGTACACTAATTTGTAATTTACTAGGCCAAACGCTTCAACAACGCATTACATACTACTGTACCCTTCCAGGCTCTGAAGAAGGCGATACTGCCGAAACGTCAGCTACCGCTGTGTTGTATGTGTTATATTTGTGAGGAATTAAACATGTGTTGAATAATAACCTCGCGATTGCTGTAAAAAAGAGAACAACAGATTTATAATCCAATGCCAAGGTTTCGATCATGGGAGCTGAGAAGACTGCTAAATTAAAAGGTGAGTGCGAATTTTCGAGTCCTTCAGTTGGTGGGTGGCTTCTTTCATAATCGCAAATGCGGCCCAAGTTGCTCTCTTTCTTCAATCTGATTCTTCTTTCATGTTGTTTGTCTTCCCACCACGCGTTTTTCATGAACTGGCCCTTTTTCCGATTTAGACCTAGTCCCATTTTTTTACCGCTTCGTTGAGCTCATCGTCTCTGCTTATTGGTACTTCCTGGTAACACGACAATGACGTCGGCGAAACGAATATTTGATAGGAATTTTTAATTAATACGTATGTCTTTCTCATCCTAATCGAGTGGCTTCATTATCCACTGCAGTGCGGCAGAAACCACTTTGACGATTTGGTGTAATCTTGTCGAACGCCTTTTCTTCTGGGTATGGTAAGAGGTCGGTGAAAAGTTGTGTTTTCGTAGTGCAGTTCCAATAACAGATCTTTGTTGTTTGAATAAAAGTATTCGTTTGCGTATTTTACGTCCAGCCCTGGTTTTTCCAGCCCGCGGTACTGCTATCGCTTGGAACGATCTTCGACAAACATGTTGTTATCAGCCTAAATATTGAAAAGTCGGAAACGCTCGATGGTTTATTTCATTAAGCATTATTGGCAAGAGTAATTGATCTGTCTATACCTACTAATGCCATTTTCCCCATTGAACTTATAGCAATTTTGGTGATAGAGCAATATTAAGAGTGACGCGGCAACTTTTTATAAATTGCTACACATTTAATGAGAAAACCGCGACAACTATGTTCAATGGAAAGTTTTCTATCTTCCTAGATAAGGGTTTCGCAACGGAAATTATGTAATCCTCAAATATTGTTATCCTAAAATGTTATGTATCATGTAATATAACCTATTGTGCACTGCTTGAATTCTACTTATACGCATTTCATGAGGCAATATGTCGTAGTAAGGGCGCGTGTAGCACAGTAGTCGGAGGCGCACTGCAATACACATGGAATCGATCCACGCGCCCAGCGGGCCCACCACGTCTTTCATCCATCTGGAATCAGCAAATTAGTACCAGGTTTGTTTGAGAGGACAACAGCACTGGCTCGATACAAGGGCAGGCCACCGCATGTCGTTGTGAGGGGCAGATATGCATTCATTCACCTTCAACGACGCTTCGTGAGGTCGAATGCATGACGCATTCCTCAGGGATTGACCAGCACTGAGAGCTTTATCCTTTATCCTTTTAATTATTATCGCATAGTAGGTTTTCCACAGTGCTTAGAATATATTATCGTTCATGACCTTTCTGCATTCTGTGTTACTGTGTTCTTTGAAAAATGAGTTGGCACTTCGACATTAAAAGCAAAATCGTTAGGTATTGATCAATCATTAAGGGACGCACCATGCATTCGACTTCACCAAGCACCGTTTGAGGTGATTGAATGCATATCTGGCCTTTATAATGACTTTTTGGTCTTTCGATGTATCGGGCCTGTGCCATCCTCCCAGGCAAGTATGGTACCAGTTTGCCGACTTCAGAGGTATGGAAGGTTTTGTGGGCTTTGGGCGTGAGATGGAACCCAGCGACCAAGTGTGTATCGTAGGGCACCTCTAACCGCTGTGCTACATTCAGCTTTGTGCTTCGACATCAGGAAAGCATAAATTATTAGTACTGCTAGTTTTAGTAATATTGTATCAAAAGCCGTTGTTTTAGCGCACAGAAGTGAGACTACTTATATTTCAGTTGAATTCAAGGAAACTCAGTGAACCGCACGCGGAATTAAATCCGCCGTTACCGCTACTCTTCAGTCAGATGAAGTTTTCCGAGTCGGATCTGGTTAGAGCGTTAATAACATTTTTGAGGTTGTAACTTTGATCTCTTTCTTCCAAAAATTTTCTCTGTTTAGTCAGTAAACAAGGCTCACTGGATTGTTGAAGCATTCACTAGACGCGAGTGTGCACGGTTCATCCCTACCAATAAGTATCCAGAAAAGTAAGATATTCTGCTATGCCATCTGAGTTACTCAGCGCAGGTTATTTCTTGTCAGGAGAATAAACGGAAGGTTTTGTAAACGTCCAATGAATAATTTCGCTTGATAAAGTAGCCGTGACTTCCGAAAATTGCGGAACAACTATTTTAAGTTTTTGAATTTATATAGCTTTCTTGATTTCATCTCTTAACCACTTTAATGATATCTGTTAATAATCACCATCTGGATTGATGTTTTGCGAACCGTTTATTTTTGTAGCAACCTCTGAGTCGTTTTTTCTTCTGTGATTTTCGCTTTAAAATCCTATATGAGAGTAGTTTTACGTTCAGTTTTAGACTATTATTGCTATCCTTTTGTCCTAGTCTAAATACAGTGATTGTAGATGTGGTTGTGGTCGCCTTCGACATGCACACATTGATATTCCTTCGTTAACTAGTTCATTTTTGAATCATCATGGAGGCGATTACGTCAATAAGAGGAGAGAACATGACAGTGATGCGGCGGACGAACAGATTGAAGTCGTACCACCACGCCATAGGGTTCGTGAAGTTAGAAGTTTCTGTGCATTTTAAATTTTTAAGGAGGATGAAGTTGTATATTGCAGGTTTATTTATTTTATTTTGTTCTATTTACTTTACATGACCCATCCTCACGTCTACTGTGCGGGTGCCAGTCATTTCTTGCATTCCATTCGTTTCCGTGCATCCATTATCCAAGGAAGCCTGAACGTTTTACGTGCGGTTTCAGCTGCTGCTTGAGGGTAGTTGTCCTCATCTTTATGATTGTCGTTGAATTTTAGTCGAATCAATTGTCGCTCGAGTACTGGGGGAGCTAGAGCGTTTCCACTGTGATTAGAGGGGAAACTGTTCACAGACAAGTTTATGGCAATTTTCCGATCGTGAAAGGTGGTGCGGGCCTGATGGGCACGGGGTGTGGTCCAACCAGCGCTTGTGCTCTTGGTGGGCGGCACCAGCACCACTGCAGTGCTCATATCTACAGTGAGGCTTTAGTGGGCTCAGTGCATTTTTGTGTTTGAGATGCTCGATAAATTGTAAATTCAGTTCACTTTCATTTTTTAGTTCAATTTTTTGTTTGTTTTGTCTTTAATATTGTAACACTATACTTACATGGATATTTGGATGGTCTGTCTTCACTGATTCTGCCAGCCCCAGCATAATTTCCATTCTTTCGGACTTTTACTGGTTTGGCCATTGTGGTTCCCTGGGGTCGTAAGAGCGTTTCCTAATGGAAACGGGCTCCTTCTTAGCTTTGGAGATCCTGCTAGAGGAACGAATCTACCCGCTGTGCATTGCAGCCCGACATCTAGGAAGGTCTCCCAGCCACATTGAAGCGATAGACCGTTGGGAGATTTGTAACACTATTGTTTTTCATTTTATAAACGGTCAACGAAAGTTACATATTTTGGTATTTATTGTACTATTTATTTACTTGTTCTAAATGTTTTTTCTCCGATTAGGGTCGCAGAAGCGGTAAACTTGGGGAGCGATGGAGTTTAAAGAAGCACACGATTTGCCTTCCCACAAATGCGTTCGGCACTATTGAGTTTCAGGGTAATAGTTATTAATTAGGATAAAAGTAAAATTTTTTAAGGATTTTAGAATGTGATAATTGTTTGTTAACGCAGCATTTTTTAGGTGGTCCTCATCCTCACAAGGCACAGTATGTTCGTCTTTCGTTTGATACTAACCCGGCACTCATCATATCAATGTTTGAAGAGGTGTGTTCATTAAAAGTGGGCTTCAATAGCTCCTTAATTTTGCTGTTTCGCTGCTTTTTAGCATTTTTTTAACTAGGCATAACTTTATGTTGCAAGTGCGTAGAGCGTGAGTCTACTTTTTGCCGCCCCAGTATGCATGGATTTGACCTATGGGCGCTTTCGTGCTCCAAAGATCACCACTATTGTCTACTGTAGTTTTCTTTGTGGCGCTTCACAGTATTGCTTTGAGAACGTTAAAAGTTTTCAACTCCGTCATGCTCAAGTATGAGTGGGTGTAGACGTTATATGGAGCTTATCATGTTGTAAAGCTGGCTGTCATAGAGTGATTGGTTAACATTGTGGCTGGACCCTTGGCACTGAGAATTCAAAAATGACGGATAAACGGAGAAGAACGAAAACATAAGGAATTGGATAAGCTGCAAGAAAGACTTAATGAAACCGGATTTTTGTCGAGAAAATACAAAGGGTCATTCTAATCTACTCAACAGTCTATATGACTGGCACTAGTGCTGGAAAATTTAGAACTTTCTTCCTTCTGCCACAAAAAAACGAAGCGTGAATACTATTCATGAACTAAGTGGGCGGTGCTAACTGTTTAGGTTTGGCAAATAGCTCCACCGAAGCTTATCATCACTGTACACGGAGGGACAAACAATTTTGAGTGGGTTTTCTTTTTTCTCAAACTTTTACGACGTTTTCTGGTCTTCACCGGAAGAGTTCATCTGTTTCAGTATTCAACCAAAACTAGCGCGGGTATTTCGTAGAGGTTTGCTGAGAGCAGCTACGACTACGGGAGCGTGGATTATTACCAGCGGTGTAGATACAGGAGTTGTGCGTCATGTTGCCGCTGCTTTTGAGGGTACGACGCTTTTTTTGTTTGTAGATTTCAACTTTTCATGCCTTATTTTAGAATTTTTACCAGATGATCTAGATTTCACTGTAAGTTATCAATAGAAATCTAGACTTTGTTTGTAGTAGTGTACGTTTCTATGGGTGCGTGTGGCGCAGTGGTCGGAGGCGCTCTGCAACACACGCGTGGAAATGATCCTCGCGCCCATGGCCCACCAAACCTTTCATCCCTCCGGGGTCGGCAAATTGGCACCAAACTTGTTTGGGAGGATAGCAGCACTGGCTCGGTACGTTAGGCCACCGCGACTAATTGTGAAGGCCGGATATGCATTCAGTCACCTCCAAACGGTGCTTAATGAAGTCGAATGCATGGCGCATCCCTCATGAATCGATCAAGGGGAATTTTGTGCTTTTTTCATTAGTGTGTGTTTTTTGCATGAGGCATTATGCAGGTAATATTTCATCACGGTTTCTGTTCTTGTTGTATTCTTTTCGCCAAGGCTTTTCATAATCTTTCCAATTCATTTATCAATTTCACACTGAATAGGAAACTTTCACTTCCTTTGTAATAAAGAATTTGTACAGGTGCCAGCTCAAGCTCTCGTAACAAGGTGGTCTGCATTGGAATTTCGCCCTGGGGACTACTCAAAAAGAGAGATGAATTGATTGGAGAGGTTAGGTTTTCTGATTGCCAACTTATTTTTATTTACTTATGAAAAAGTATTTTCTGGCTTGTTTCAGGGTGTATGTGTACCGTATTATCCATTTTCCAGTAAAACTAGGTTCACTGCATTGAATAATCGGCATTCCTACTTCCTTCTTGTCGATAACGGAAGCGTTGGCAGGTACATTCACCCTCGTGTATTCCAGGCAACGTTTTTTTTTTGGTTCCTTGATAAGCCTTAAATGTTGATTTTTCAATGAACTTTTTTTTGATTCTGTTTAGAGTATATTGCCAATTTGTGACTTGTATGGTAACGTTTCAAGTCCGTTGGTATCATTGCTCTTAGCATTTGCTTTTTTCATCTTTAATGCATATACAGTGACATGACCTCACACGCTTTCACCTCAGGGTGACAGTGTTACTGGTATGAATCCATTTGAGGTCATTTTGTTTCCCATGGTTTATTTGGTGCCCTAAACTTTTCTTTTGCGTCACTATTTGTCGTTGTTAACATTTCAAACAAAATTTCTACGATGTGTGGTCCATGAAGAGCTCTTCTCTACACTTATTAGTTTACAAAAGGAAGCATTTTCGGAGAGTAGTTTTCACAAGCGTTGGATTGTTGCCTATGAAGAAAATGACCACTATAGAGCTTCTTGGCGTTGAGTAAGAAACGCAGACATCGGTGTTATAGTTGTGCACTGAATTTTAACGCTTAGGGACATATTTTTCTGATAATAAATCAGTAAGTCTTTGAGCATATTTCTTCACAATATTAATACATCAACATCAATGGGCTTAAATACAATTTGCGTTTAGAATTTTTAAAATAGTTATCAAGTCGATTAATACCAATCTAAAAGTTTGGTAGTTTACAGTCCTTACGTGAAATTTACACTCTTTAGGAACTACAACTTGTACATTTTACTTGCTATTTACAAAATTTTTTCTTCTTGTCTGCATCACTGAAGCAAACCAAACTGATATTGGATGTACTGGTTGCATTTTCCGTCGACCCGTTTGCTACGTATGCTAACAAATTTAGAGTTTTGAATTTTTACTAGCACCTTGCAACCAACAATAGAACGTCTTTGTTTATCTATCTGTTCAAGTTTATGACTTCTTGATTATATATAAATATACGCACTCTAGAATCGCAAGCAGTT